>BPLR01003181.1:0-17787 GCA_021605095.1 Caerostris extrusa | reverse complement strand
CCATGCATTGGTTGCTACTTCTTCTTTTAAGTAAAAAAATTATGGTGTTCCAGTATTGAACATAAACATTTGAAACATTAAGTAAATAAACCACCTCTGTTAAAAAGTAATCATTCTTTCTTTCCTTTTTTTTTTTAGAAAAATACTTTAAGAATTATTTTTTAAACCTGTACCTCAAAAATAACTAAGTTTAAAAAAAAAGAAGTGCGTTGTTCTTGTTTATGTCTTACAATTGATTGTCGTTCATTTGTGTTGCAAAATATTTCATTTTAATTATTCCTTTGAGAAAGTAATTATAAATAAATGTTAAAAAAATATTTTCTTGGATTCATTTAATTTGAATTTAAAGCATCTTAAATTCTTTCTTTTAAATAGTGACGAAACTAAGATAGCTATGTCAATAGAAGAGTATTAATCATACAGGGAATATACAAAGTGCTACATTCAATATATGATTTCCTAAATGTACTCGCTATCGATGTTTTTTTTGTATTTGTGTGATAATTGAATTAATTTTTATTTATTTAAAAACACTCTTTTTAAAAATAAGTTTAAGACATTTAATTTAATAAAATTTCATTAATTTTTAAATTTTTAATAAATGAGTAAATGAAAAATTAATAGATATCAGTAATAATTATTAAATAATTTTAATAATATTAACATTAATTTAGTTAAAATAAATTTTAATAAATTAAAAAACATTAGTAGTTATCTAAAGTTTTAAAATTAGTTTTTGACAAATAACTAATTTAAAACTACATCTAATTAATTTAAAATTACATACTAACATAAAAACAGAAAATTGCATTAATGCATTCTCAAAAATTTAATTAGAACTGAATTAAATTTTAAACATTAATTAATTCCTTAATTTATTTTAATTTTATCAATGTTTATGACCTTATGACGTTATCTTTATCGTTTATGACCTGTTATTTTACGTGAGAGAAACGGAGCATAACCGCAGTGTTTAGTTACAATCGAAGAACAAAAAATTAAAATGATTTGGATATTAATTGAAATAAATCTTTTTAAATCATTTAAAATTTGGGATGTGCATTTAAAAAATGAAAAAATATATTTATAATTAAAAATTGTTTAAAAGACTTTGGCTTTCAAGAAAAATGATCAGTTGACCAACATTTCATGCACCCGGGGCCTAACTGAATATCGGGTTTTATCGGGAATATCGGGGCATATAAGTGGAATCCTTCTGCAAATCTATAATTATCTGTCTTTAAATATGTTACATATTGTGGGTGTTTGTGAAAGTGTAAATAAAGCTGTGAATACCCAACCCGTGCCTTAAGTATCTCAAGCCAACCACACATACAATAAGTAACGCATTCAAAGACAGATGATTATAGATTATGGAAGGACTCTCATGGTGGACCAAGGACGTCTGCCTACTGGCAGATTTTGAGATAAGAGATGTTTTGTTTTTACGGAGAAGGATTGTCAGCCCTACGCTCTACAGCCACATTAGACTGGGACCTACGACTTAAAGGGGATTCCGAAACACTACAAACATACATAGCACGGTGGATCTCGAACTGAAACCTGTGGCACGGAGCGCCAGAGTGTTAGTCTTCGGCCATCAGGACCCTAAAGTTCATCATAGAAAACTATATTTAAAATTTTCACAGTGATAAAAATAAAGTCATTGTATTTTCCCCTTTCTCCAATATTAAAGATTATCTGAAGTTAAAAAAATGTTATGTACATAAATATTTCTAATTATGTAAACAATGCTGATTCAAATGACAATCTTAAAAGACGATGTTTAATCAGAATAAATTAGTTTAAAAAAAAAAAAAAAAAAACTAACTAGTTTAAACATTTCATGCATTTTTTAAAGAATTTCTAATTTTATCAATGTAGATTTGTTTACAGATCTTTCTGCACTGACTAAGGCGAAATTAATTCTTATAATAGTACAATGCCAATGGAAATTTTACTTTGCAAAATATGTTGGTATAAACATCAGATAAAAACTAGATTTTAAATTCTTCAAAAAAATATTTCAACTACTCCAAGTTCAAACAACAAATTTCAATTATTTAATTGAGGAAAATAATCCAATCGGAAATTTCAACTGTAGTTTAGATAAAATCTGTTTACGTAAAATAATTTAAAAATGGTTATTGGGATGAACTTTCATTAAAGGCATTATCTTGGATTTAGAGGTAAACAAGCCATTTTTAAATTTGATGTTTTACAGCTAATATTTACAAAACTCTTTAAAAATGGCGCATAACTTCTGAATTATCTTGTTCTATTCTTTTAGTCAATTATGATTTTTTAAAATTTAAACAACTTCTTTATGAATTTTATAAAGTCAAGATTAAAATAATTTAGTATGATTATTATGATGGATAGATAAATAAATATTGTAGTAGGCAATATATTTTTAATTTTACCTCATATTTGGCTGATTCTTTAAGTTTTATCCTATTCGATTTTTCATGGCTTCTAAATATTGAGAATGAAAAAGATTTTCGTTTTATTTATTTTAATTTAAGTTTAAAATTTAACAAAAAAAATTGGATGATCAGATATTCTAGTTAACCATAAGATTTAGAATTGAATGTAAGAACAAAACGCATAACAGCAATCTTAAAAAATTTAAAATTTTTAAATTCCAAACGATTTTTTTTCTTGAAAATCTCTTTGAATTAAAATTGCTTTTACTTTTAACCAGACGATTTTTAAAAAATAATTTTTTCTTCTGAATTAATTTTTACTAAATTATTAAATAATTATTCAATTATTTTGTAAATAAATATTATAAAAAAGCTCGTGTAAGAAATTTAATAAATATTATGCATTAAAAAAATTCGTGAAAGAAATTTAAAAAATAAGCCAGTGAAAAATTTTTTAAAAGAAATTACAGATTTTAATAAAAATGTTTAAAATTGTAGTGATCATAGAAGCAAAATAACTTGCTTCTCAAAATAATATATAATATATAAATAAATATGTATTATAAAGATTATGTAATATACAGTCTGAGTAAATACTTTAGGACAGTTGACATTTTGAGAAAAATGGAAACATTTAAACTGAAGAATTAAAATACCATTTGATTGATAATTATTGAGCTTAAATAAAAGTAAAAAAAAAAAAAGTAGAAAAATTAATTTGCAAATATTTTATTATTAGAAAATATTACAGAACACACAGATGAATATTTGAGCCTGAGTAAAAACTTTAAGGCCAACATAGAAAATAACATATAAGAAAAAAAATTACAACTTCTTAGAAGGTTGTGTAGGAGCCATTACTTCGAATTACTTCAAATATTCTTGCTTTCATGCATGAAACGAGTTTTTGACAAAGGGTGGGGTCGGTTTATACCATTCATCTTCGATAGTAGATTTCAGCTCTGTTGTTGATGTAAAATGTCTCCCATTTGCATAAACTCTTCTTGCTAAGTCATCCCAAAGGTTCTCGATTGGGTTGAGGTCAGGTGATCTAGCTGGTCTTTTCACAGTTTCAACATTATTGACTTGGAACCAATTTTTTGTGCTGTTACTGAATGGATCGTTGCATTTTCTTGCTGATATTTCCAATTTTCTCCAGCAAGACATTCAGCATTTGGCAAAAGATGATTTATTAGGACATTTTGGTATCCTTGTGAATTCATTCTACCTGAAACGAATGCACTTGAGCCCGCACCATTGTAAGAAAAACAGCCCCAAATCATGACAGACCCTCCACCTAATTGGCGCTTGGAGAATATTTCTTTTTCATTTCTTATATCATGCCAGTAGAAATTCCAGCCATCTGGTCCATCCAAATTCCATTTTTTTTCGTCAGAAAAATAATTTCTATCCATTGGTTGCCCCAGGTCATGACTTTCTGGCCAAAGTTCAAACGCTCTATTTTGTGTCTCTGCAGTAACTGAGGCTTAGTCAATTTTGCTGTATAAGTGCACCTTCCAGACCTTCTAATTGTGTTATAAATCGTTTTTTGACAAACTTTCAAACCTGTCGTCGGAATCAGTTTCCTGGTTGAGTACTTTCTAGTAGATGCAAGTTGGCAAACTCTTCTTTCATAACGCGAGGACAAAGCTTTAGGTCTTCCCCTGTATTCTTTCTACCATAATTGTCTTTCAATTTTTTACAAAATTGTTGACTACAGTCTTTGATCTTCCCATCTTTATCGCAATAGCACGACTACTCATTCCTGTTGAAGACAAAGCTTCGATCTGCCCTCTTTCACGATCAGTTAAATTCTTACCCTTCGCCATCTTCACAAAGATCACCAATACTTCGAAGAAACGTATGACAAATGAAAACTGCAGCTTTGCCACAAGCTGTAGTTGCAATGGTAATTACACGATTATATTGTATTTATTTTTAAAAAATGACTGGTGGCCTTAAAGTTTTTACTCAGGCAGAAATACTAACTTTGTTAACCACATGTTTCTCATAATTATGTATTTACAAATTATGTTTACAGCATTTATTTCTTATCAATGAACTTTAATAATTAATATTATTTGAACCCCTTTTATTTCATTTTACATTTTCTCAAAAATTTTTACTGGCCTTAAAGTTTTTACTCAGGCTGTATATGTAAATAATGTAATATGTTATCAATTATAAATAGTTTTGTATTTCCAAATAAGAATAAAATTTTGAATTTCAAATAATATTGTATATTAATTGTTGTATATTATATAATATTGTATATTGGTATGATATATAGTGTATAGTGGGATCTGAACGCTGAGTATCTGGAGCTCGATGCCACAGATTTCGGTTTCGATACCTGGCGGTGCCATGGATGTTTGTAGTGTTTAGGAATTCATTATAAGCCTTAGGTACCTTTCTAATATGACAGCAGGGAGTTGGGCGTAGGGTAGATAACCCTAATTCGGAAAAGAAAAACATCTCCTGTCTCAAAATATACCAATTGGCAGACGCCCTTAGCCCACCGTATGGCTGTTGTGCCATTGATGATGATAGTATATTGTATATTATAGTTTAAAAATATACAGTTATATACTAGTTAATTTACAATTATATATGTTATAGTTTAATATAAATTTAGACTTATAATATTATAGATTATATGTTATAATATAGTATGTTGATTTCAATTAATATTTCGAATTTCAATTCTGTATTGCACATTCAGGAAACTGGTGTTGACTATTATATTGAATAATCAGGGTTCAATTGGGTTCAGGTACGAATCCGGTGGCGTCCGTTGCAGTCACTGCAAGGAGACTGATGGAAGTTGTAACAATGTTTATAATACTTTTCGCATTGATATTCAGGCTCCTTGGTAGGAGTTTCCGGGTTTTCTTCCATGCGACACACAAATGAGAAGCTCTTACTCCTAAACGTCATCTCGGAAGACAACGTTCTCTCCTTATTACTCGTTGATTCAATTTTCATAGTATATATATCAATAGGACACGAGGTTGACTCATATTGAACAAAAAAAAAAATTTAATACACAAATAATTGGCCAAGCAGTACAAAAATTGGTTAGTTTTTCTCTCTTACATCAATGACTTTTTTAAATATGAAAATGAACGAAAGAGTTGAAGCACCTGGAGGGAAGACACACTAAATTTCCAACTAAAGGAATTCAGTGACAAAGCCCGACAAATAGAGAGCAGCAAATAATTCTAGTGACTTTGTCGGGGTTTGCTTAGTTTTAACCCATTGAATGGAAATTTTTTTGGAAATAGAATTTTTTCCTTCCTAAAATGAGATGGTACCAAAACATACAACTTCGGTTGAGACTATGGGAATCCTCTTTAATGAGTGGAATGATGGCCAATTGTCTAGCGCTCTAGCCTTGGGAACCACAGGCTTCAGTTTCAAATCCTGGCGGTGCCATGGACGCTTGTGAGTGGTTCGGTATCCACGTTAAACTGTAGGTCCCGGTCTGTTTAGACCTCGTATGCACAAGATGACCGTAGAGTGACAAAACAAATCAAAATCTGTTTAATGATGCATTAGACTGCCTCAGACGGATACAATATTGCGATCAAAAGAAAGGAAATATTATACATTCGATGCAAAATTATCACACCCATTAACAAGGATGTTGTTTACCACTATTCATATGGTACAGAAATTGTATACGTAAGTCCCTTTTTGTATAGGATCATGTGACCATATACAACATAGCAATACACAATTAGAATGGGCAAGCTAAATACACACAAATGTTTATCAGACAGTCATTGTTAGTATAGTTAGTTTGAGACACAACTGCTAAAGAGGTTTTGCTATTATGGCCCACCAGTAATTTTCAAAAAGGTTCTGATAGCCGAGTGATTAGAGCTCTGTCACTCAGTGCCACAGGTTTCGAATTTGAGTCCCTGCGGTGCCATGGATATTTGTAGTGGATTAGATATAAGGCCTACAACCCTGCCGGTAAAAAGAAAACTTCTGCTGTCTCGAAATGTGCCAGTAGGCAAACGGCTTTTGCCCACCATGAAGCTGTTGTTCCATTGAAGATTAAGATTGGTTTATCGTTCTACCTTCATTTTCTGCAAACTTTGGGCTAATTAGACCAGAACCTGCAGTTTAACGTGGATTTCGAACCACTAACAAACATCCCTGTCACCGCCAGGATTCGAATCTGAAGTCTGTGGTATCAACGGCCAGGGATCTAGCCAATTGACCATCAGGCTACCCAATGAAAGAAGTAAGTTTCAGAATAATTCTGGGCTGAACCTTTTTGATATAAATATTTTACTATATCCGTATGGTTTGTTTTTCGAATCACCTTCCATATGACCGCATATTTTGCAAAAATTAAATTTTTTTGATTGATAAAAATATTAGCTTGCATCATTTCAAACATTGCTTACTTTGAAAATAATATAAATGGTATACATAAACATATTTATATACATTTCTAATTGCATGAATGGTTATAAATCTGTCAAATTACCTGTATTAGTTCCTGCGGTGAAGATCCAGGCTCCCGTGGTCTTGGCGGCCTTCACCAGCCCCTGTCTGAGCACCTCCTTCAGCTTGGGCTGTAGCTCGAAGTTGGCCTTGCCCCCATGCACCGTGATCAGCAGTTTGGGCAGCTCCAGCTGCCACTCGCGGGTCAGCAGCTGCAGCAGGAGCTCGGGCTTGGTGTCGAAGCTCAGCCGCACGTACTGGAAAAGTAACAACAACACTCATAAGAATATCTAACGTTATAAAAGGAAAACAAAACAATGCAATTATGAACTAAAGCAGGGATGGCAACTCAAATGATCTTGCTGGCCATTTTGGAAATGCATTTTAACTCAGCGGGACGCATATAAAATTATATTTCCCCATATTAGATTTAGACTCATCAATACGCTTCCGATTGGCTTTCGATCTACATCATGAGATTTTAACATCCGGTGGACACCCGCCTTAAAAGGTTAATTCTAAATTTTGAAAAGTTGATTAAAAATTTTAAAATCTGAAAAGAATATAAAAGGAGAATTTCATTTACTGTTGTATGTAGCTCTACATTTTAGCAGAACACCTAGAAAGAAAGGTTTTGCTCATAAAATAAACTTAATTTTGAATTTATTTGAACTTAATTGATAATATGTTTTGTTATAAGTCTTATTTTTACAAATGAAATAATGTTATGTATTTTATTCTGAAAAAAATGTAACTCTAGATGAAGGGTGACCAACCCAAATGAACTTGTGGGCCACTTTGGAAAAGCATCCTAACTCCGCTGGCCGCAACATAAAATGATATATCCCCCTATTAAATTTAGACCCACTGCAGATATTATTTTGGAGTGAAAAATTGAAGCATAATCAGTTATTAATATTGTGTTTACTATTATTTTTACATTTAAACATTTTTTTTTTCCAATGCAGCTGGCAAACAGACATGAACGTCTTAGATGCCTTACGGCAAACGCTGCACAGACGTTACTCACTTTGCATTACCCAGGGGGAGCGTGTAACTTGAAGATAAGCCACGGACGCGGAGTAACAATGCCCCCGCAACGCTCTACGATCATATTAGACCGGGACCTACGGTTTAAAGTGGATTCCGAACCACTACACACATCCATGGCACCGCCGGGACTCGAACCCGAAACCTGTCGTACCGAGCGCCAGAGCGCTAGCCACTCGGCCATTCAGGCCTTGTCAGCCATGTAAACATAGATAATATAATAATAATGATACTAAACGCACATTGTAAAGAAATATATAACACTAAAAATGACATAATATATATAAATGTAAACATCTTTCAAAAATATTTATTTTATTAGTGCGATATTTATTTATCCTTTCTTTCACTTAGCTTTTACAAGTCGATCTCAATTTGGGTATTTGCACATCGTAATAGGTGTTGCGTCCGTTATGTTTCAGCGTGTTTTGTGTCTGGTCAATTTCATTTTCGAAAACAACGATTCGAATGTGTAAGTTGAACCAAAAGCGCTAACAATTAGTGTCTGCTTTGCTCTGTTATTAACAATCAACTGTTCATATCTAAGAATGGTCACTGTGTTACTGAGGTCACTTAGTGAAACAGATGTTCCAAAATGCGCGCATCATGAGTTTGCAAAATATAATTTAATTATTTTGCGAACTCATAACTGTAAACTCATAAATAAAACCGGCAATATCTGTCCTATATTCGCAAGAATATTATTTTAAAATCAAAGTTAATTTTTTCCTCATAATTTCGGCAGTTCATTTTTGAATATAGGGATGCCTAATGTATTTTTAATACATTGGTTTTCACTACTTCGGCCATTATAAAATAAATATATTTTATAAAAGTGTGACAAATCTCACTCGCCGAAAAAAATATTCAGGACGAGCCGCTGGTTGGCCACCAGTGAACTAAATAATAAACAATGCAACTACTTATACTCTCAGAACAAAGAATGTTATTTAGTGCTAAACCCTTAGAACTTTACACTTAGAATCAATAAAGAAAAATAGAGACAAGCTCTTTATACCACATATCGTAAAGATTGTAGGATTTCATAAACATACTAAGATAGGTAGATATTGCAATGAACAATTTTAAAAAGTCAAATATTTTTCAAAATTTGATTAATGGAAACGATATTACATATTTCCCTATAATTTCATGTTACCTTATTACCGGAAATTATTATTAAACATTAAGTTCAAAAGTATGTGGATAAAAAGTTATATCGTTATTTTAATTAGAAAAAAATATTTGAAAAATCGATATGATTCTTATAAAAATTTATATTTTAAATTCATAGTTGAAAATTCAGTTTTCTTCAGTGAAAATAATATTAATTTAATTAAATTAATATTAATTAATATAAATTAAAAGTAAAGGAACATTATTTATTTTAAGTAATTAATTATTTCAGTATGGATTACAGTAGGATTGATTAAAATTGAATTATAGATTATATTTTAGTTGTTATTTTTTTGTTTAATTATGGATATTTCAGTTGTTATTATGTTTTGTTATTATATTTTAGTTGTTATTTTTTTTTGAATTATTGTTTATTAGTTGTTATCATGTTTAGTTACTATATTTTATTTTTGTAGAATTGTCGATTAAAATTTTAATTGTTATTATATTTAGTAATTGTGTTTTAATTGTTATTATATTTAGTAATTGTGTTTTAATTGTTATTTTTGTTGAATTATCGATAATATTTTATTTATACGATTGTCTTATCGTAAATTCTAATAGAAGCTTACTCAGCGAGAAAAAATCATCTCTAAAACATTTTCCACATCTACAATTAAAGCTTCAGCCAATAAATTTTAAAAATTAATAATCTTAAGCATTTTTAAAAACTTTTAATTACCATTTTTATATCTTTCTGACTGATCCTTTTATAAAATTATCGACGGTAATTAAAAATAAATTATTAAATTAAAGAATTTTTATTAGAAAAAAATATTAAATAAATTTTCGAGTAAATAAAATTACATTTATATTCAACCATCATACATGGAAATTTAAATTTGAATATTATAACATAACATTTTGCTAAACTTTTGAAATGCATTAACTCATCAGTTATCGTCATTCAGCAACGGAAGCAAATCTTCAGTTAATATCTTTTGGATGGCTTGAAAATTATTCGTTAAAATCTTTCAAAAATCTTACGAAAATATTCAGAAAACGTTTTGAATGCATTTGTTGACAAAACAGGATGCATTAGTTTAAAATGTTTTCCAGGAATTTCAAATTTATCGCACTGTTAATCTCGAGAAATATTTATTATATTTTATGATAGGAAATAGAAGTCATTGTATGAATAGAATAACTTATGGATAGCATGTAACAAAGTATGAAAGCAGTTTGATAGAAGTTTATGACAAGAAAAAAAATCACAATGCTATATTTTTCCAAGATATTAGAAACTGTTACACTTATTAACATGTATTGTTTTTTTTTTACATACTTAAATAAAAATGAAGAATATATTTATTCTTTATTATTCTTATATTTATATATATTTATTCCGTACTTATTTATTCATCTTTATTTAGTGTTATTACGGATTATATTTGTTCCATACTACAGTCCATTTCGATTTACAGTTATACGTATAGCAATTGTCATTACCGACTCGTGGCAAACGTGCGCCGCTGGTGAGAATTAGGGTTGAATTATAATCCGTTGGCGGCATTGTTGTAGACACTGTTTCAAAACACATGGAGACTTGATGGCGTTTGTTGATGTGCGGCATCTTGTCTCGTGATTCGGACAACGTGGTGGGAGTTTTCCGCGTTTACACCAATACAATACGCAAATGCGGTTTAAGTCTTTCCCGAAGGCACTGCCTTCCTTCTGCGACACGGAGCCAAGTCAGACTTCTGCCTACGAGTGCTCCATTACAACAGAAGTTGCCTTTTCCCCTCAACCATGAGTAGATTACTCATGGAATGTCCGTCCCACACTGCAGCGCACAAAGATTTAGACGCAGCAATTAATAGTTTTTTCTTATCTTACTTGGTTAGACATCAACATCTATACCAAGCCCAATAACCCATGTGGTCTCATGGAAGAATGGAAAGTAAGGAAGGCTGCTTCTGTTGTGATATAGGTCATTTACGTAGAAAGGTTTCTTGGCTCCTTGACGTTAAATAAGGTGGACAGTGTCTACCGGGAGGATGTTTAGGGGGAAACTACCTCGGATTTGCCTATTATATGTTAGAAAACCCAGAAAGTTTCCCCCAGGAAGTCTACTAACGAGGCAAGATGCAGAACATCACAAACTACCTCGAGTCTTCGTTTTTTGAAATAATGTCTACAACAAAGCCGCCAGTGAATTAAATCTCCGCCCTAATGCTTACCTGCGGCGCGCTGTGCGCAGACTGAAAGTTGCATTTTTCGACTGAAAGTTGCCTCATTTTTTTTCATCTGCTGCGTTCATGAGGAGGAATCGAACCCCTGTCTTTTTCAAAATAACCGAATACACTGCTACTGAGTCATGTAGAAACATTATGGGTTGGATGAAATTGCCTTTCTGAGAAATAATAATTAAAAGAAATCAGTATGCATTATAGTAGGATTGCTTACATTTGATTTATCTATTATATTTTAGAATTAAAATTGTCTTATAGTACGTTCTAATAGAAGCTCCCTTAACGAGAAGCAATCATTTTGAAAAACTTTCATTAATTATGATTTATTATAAAGGCTTCCCCTCAATAATTAAAAAAATATTTAACTTAAAGTTTGAAGTTAAATAATTAACTAATACCAACTTGCTCACTAGTTATAACTGGTACAATTTTTTTAATGAATCATTAGTGAAATCTGATTGAAAGTAAAATTACGCTTAAGATTCAAAGTAAACCAAAATTATTTTAATAAATCTAATATATATTATAAGTGCTATGTCGTAAGTAACATCTCATTTCTTCTTCTTAAAGATATTCAAAAGCCGTATAATTCTTGTAAAAACTCTTAAATTAAATTTCAGAAAACTCCAGAACTCTCCCAAAAGCTTTTGAAGGCCCATTTCCATTGAAACCCAAACCTAGATTTGTTTTCAGCCCAAAGGTAACTTTGATTCTTCAATTAATTAAAAAAAATAACTTAAATTTCGAAGTTAATTAACTTAAGTCAATTTAACTTAATATCAACTAGCTATAACTGGTATAAATTATTTTTAATGAATCGTTAGGAAGGTCATCTGGTTGGAAGTGAAATTATGCTTAAGATTCAAATTATACCAAAATTCTTTAAAAACCTAATATTAACTTGCTCTAACTAACTAATCTAATATAAACTGTTAACATAACCTAATATAAACAGTTAACATAACCTAATATGAAATTGCTCTAACTAACTAACCTAATATAAACTGTTAACATAACCTAATATTAACTGTTAACGTAACCTAATATTAACTTGCTCCAACTAACTAACCTAATATTAACTTGCTTGCTAGCTATAATTGAGAAAATGTTTTTAATGAATCATTAGTGAAATCTGGTTGGAAGTAAAATTATGCTTAAGATTCAAATTAAACCAAAATTCTTTTAATATATACTATAAGTGCTATGTCGTAAGTAACATCTTATTTCTTCTTCTTAAAGATATTCAAAAGCCGTATAGTTCTTGTAATGACTCTTAAATTAAATTTCAGAAAACTCCAGAACTCTCCCGAAAGCTTTTGAGGGACCATTTCCATTGAAACCCAAACCTAGATTTGTTTTCAGCCTAAAAGTAACTTTGATTCTACAATTACTTTTGTGTCGAGTACCCTTATAACAGACTGAAAAGCTACGTTAGAGAGAGACCCTTTCGAGCAACTCCTTTGGAATGCATGAAAACTCATTTATACAACACATTAGAGACAGAATGACTCCCACCAACTGCGTTGAATGGAACGTATTCGTTCAACCAATCGATGAGCTGGAAACCTTTCCCTCTTTTCTACGTAGGAAGACTAGTTATCCAATTAGCTTCATGATGAATGGTTGAAAGAACCGTTCTCTCGCGAACTTTTTGTTTTTCGTCTTTTTTTTTTTTTTTACTTTTTTTAGTGAGAATAAAAATATAACGAAGTTTGATATCGTTTTTCAGCGATAAAGGGATTTTGTTTTGTTTTCCCCTTTATTTGCGTAGGGATTTTAGATGTATTGTTTGTAAAAGGATAAAATGTGTGTTTTTTTTTTTTTTTTTTTTTTTTTTTTTTCGAATGGATGCTTAAAAAGAAGATATATTATTACTCAAATGAAGAGAAATTATTTTTTGTTTGTAAATTACTTTTCTTGAGGTTGTCTTGTTTTGTGTTTGATAAAGGAATGTGTAATGATGTAGTGTTACAGATTATCGGCAATTCAATAAATCAATAGTAATAGTAAATATAAAAACAATGTAACCAGTAATGATGTTACGATTAAAATGTTTTTTTCCCATAAATCAAAAATACTGCTATATTTGAAAAAACTTTTGATTTTGTACTGTATACTTAGTATATAAAAAAATCAATGTAACCAATCTGTCAATGATCATACCACTGTTTCTTGAGGGTTGTTAGTGGGGGAAAAAAGTTAAATCCGATATTCTTTTACAATTAAAATTTTTTTTTCCCATCACAATTGAAAAATACTGCTATATTTGGAAAAATTTATGATTAGTTATGAATAAAATATTAGTATGATTAGTTATGATTACAATATTAGTATATGATTAAAAATTATTGTGATTAGTTATGATTAAGATATTAATATGATTAGTTATGATTTAATATTAGTATTATTAGTATAATTATAATTAATATATATAAATAATATAATTACAATAATAATAAATACAATATAATTAATATAATTACAGTATTAGTATGATTAGTTACAATTAAAATATTGTAAAAAAAACTGTAATTATAAAAAAAAAAAAAAGTAATCGAAACATCCATTTATTAATTTTTAAAAATTATAATGAACTTTTTCAAAATACTGAAACTTTTTTTGAAATTTGTAGATTTGCTTGTTTGCATAAGTCATATAAATATAGACATACATTTAAAAATACAAATTTATGATGAATTTTCATTTTATAAATATATTCTGTAATAAGCTATAATATCCATAAAACTTAATTATATAAATTTATTAAAAAAAGTTAAAAATTAGAAAACTGTTCCGCAAGTTATAAATTAATCAAAAAAAAAACAACTGAACAATTTAATTGAAACTAGATTAAAATTATAGGAACCCAATTTCAATTATTTTTAATTTTTACAAAATAAATAAATAAAATATCTTTTAAAATTAGCTGAAATCACACTCACGAATTTCAATTTATCATGTAGAAGTGCTTTTTTATTTCTTGAATCACGTGTAAAATCATGCTATTACTATGCCCTGCTATGCTATTATTTTCTTCTGAATTCAGAAGATTATTTAATTATTTTTTTTTTTTTTATCAAAATGTTTCTGAAATGTAAAATTATAAATGAAACAAAGTATAAAAGCACAAGTAAGTACAAGTTGTACACAAGTAAATAACCAGGAAAAAAATGTAAAAGAAAAATGTCTTCGAATTTAAGATAAGTAAATTACTACTCACTTTGTATAAAAACAAAGTAAACAAGAAAACAAATATATCCTTTAAACGACAATATTTTGAATTCTGAAAATCTGTCATTGTTTTTCTTTTAAACAACAATAAAAAATTAATTCTCCAACAAAAATAACATGAAAGAATGGGCACTATATTATAAAAGTACAAAATTCCATCCTAATCCAATATATGACACAAAACATTCAAAATAAACAATAAAAAAGTTACTGCAAACACTTTCCGGTACTCACGTATTAACGATACCTTGGCGACAGTCGTGCCAATAAAGAGCACACGCGCCAACCGCAGCTTCAGATTTGGCGGTTTTTGAAGTGGCTCCAATCTACACTTAAAAATTTTTGTTCCAAATAATAAAATATCTAAAACACTTCATTTTAAAAATCAAAACGCTTTCAAAATTCAAAACACTTTATTTAAACACAAAGTAGTCAAAAACACTTTATTTAAACACAAAGTAGTCAAACAGATTTCAGTGGAAAACAGGCAGATATAGAGTTTAACATGGATTCAAAACAGTCTAATTGGGACATTTTCGTTGTTTTTGGTAAAATATTTCTCTCCTGAAAAATAAAATTGCATCTTGTTCTGTTTCTAGCAAATCCCAAATATGCATTTTCGTAGCACCACAAAATGGAGTCAAAACTCAGCAAATCTGCAGCTGTTAGATTGTCGCCACTAAAAACCGCCAAATCTGTAGCTGTTAGATTGGCGACATAAATCGCCAAGTCTGTCGCCAAGGTATCGTTAATACGTAAGTACCACTTTCCTTTCTGATAATTTTCATTTTTACAAAAAAAGAAACAGTCAAACTGTTTCTAAGGAAAAAAAAGGAATTATAAAGGGAAATGGTGATCTCAAAAAGATTTTAAATTCAGGAATATATGCAAAATTATCGATTAAAATTTCACATAATGTTTACTGTGAAATTTTTAAAAATTCACATTTAATTATAAAAAGTTTGACAATTGAGTAGATTAATCGTTACTGATTTGCCAGCGACCTAAATTGCCAATTGATCAGAGCTCTGACCTTTGGTGCTTCACTTTCGAATCTGGAGATGGCATAAATGTTTGTTAACGTTCGAAATCCATCTTAAACTGTAGTGCCCTGTTTAATTAGACAAAAAGGGCAAATAAATGACCGTTTTTTTACAAATCAAAAAACTGATTGATATAATGTGTGCAATACATTTCCCTCTAAAATGCCTGTACAATACAATATAACGAATATGCAATACAAAATACTTTTCTTTTGAGCAAACATAAATTTTTTTTTTTTTTTCATATCATGTTAAAATTGTATTTGATACAAATAAAAGCAAGAGAAAAATTTATCAAGGATAAAAATATTTTAGGAAGGAAATGGTGATGTATTATTTAAAAATACTTTCAACTGCAACACTTCAAAAATAATTTGAAGTGTTGTGCCAACAGAGAAAAAAATAAACATCTCAATATTTTTGAATTCAGAAATCTGTCACTGCTTTTCTTCAAACGAAAAAAATTAATTCCAAACAAAACTCGGGTCTTAACACGCACATTATGCTCAACTCCTTCCTAATGCAATATTCTAACGCTCTTTTTTCAAAAATAGTCAAAATAATTAAAGAAAAAAAAAACATAGTGAAATAATCTGTTTTTTTAAAAAAGACAAATAAATATAAAAGAGTTCTTCCATCGCAAAATGAATTTGAATAATACATAAATTAAAAAAATATTTATAAATTTATCTAGTATCACAAAATACTTTTTACGGTTTACTGAATGAAATTTTAAAATGTTAACAGATCCATTTTATTAATGTTAACTGTTTTATTAAATATTGGTATTTTAATTAGATTAATTGTCCCATCTATGGACATAATGAACGTCGTGTATTACTTAAAAAATCACTTTTCTATTGAACACAGAGAAAATTTTTATACATTTTGTTAAATTTTATTATCAGATAAAACAATTAAAAACAAAATGAATATATATACACATTGGCGTTTATTTGTATATGTATCGTGTTTTATATGTATTTGGCATTTATTTATCTATTGGATGTGAATGTATTTGATTGTATATATATATATATATATATATATTGCATTTGGCATTTAAGAGTGTGATTGGCTGACTTTGTATACTGATCAACTGCGAATATTCATTGCCTACTACGGTGCCGTTAATTGGCAGCTTGAGAATGGAATGACCTCGTAAATATATTGATACTGGCTACATTGGAACGGTGTGGGACTGGAAATATATATATCTCTATATCTATACATAAAATCTTTGTATTAACTGAAAATTCTTCTTTTTCGATGGTACTGGATGACAACCCATGTCTAACAACTCGCGATTGGTGTGAGGAAAGCATTCTAAAAAAATACCCCGACATGAATCTCTTTTTAATCATCAGACATTTTTGAATTCAAAAAATCTGTCAACGCTTTCACAATTATGGATGTCTATCGAACAACAATATTCAACAATAAAAGCCGGGCGAAATAATAATCCTAACAAAACTTCAAGAATCAACATGGAAGAACTTAACACCATATTACGAAACACAAAATAATCCATACTTGCCTACACTCTTATGCAAAAACACGCACCAAAATAAAAAAGAACCAACTGTATAAGTTTCAATGATTTTCGTTTCTGCTAAAGAAAAACTGTTTCGAGAAAAACACGCACCAAAGAAGAAGAAGAAACATAAAAAAGGGGTCTTCCAAAAGAAGAAGAAAAATGGTGGGAAGGTAAAGGAAATCTTAACTGAACTCAACAACTTATAACTTAACGGAACTCAATAACTTATCTCAAAAAATAATTATAAAATTTTGATATTTTTAATTATGTTAAACGTTATCACCTATTGACGTAAAAGAACGTCGTCTACTACTGCAATATAAAATTACCTTTCCATTGAAAGAATTTTTTTTTATTTATTTTGTTAAATTTTATCCGGAAAAAAAGAAAACAAACTAGTATTTATATAATCAAGCGTGAGATAGGGGGACTTTGCATTTGTATACTATTCAATTGAGAAGAATTATTGCCTGTTATGGTGATCCGCTAATTGTAGCTTGAGAAATTTGAATGTCCTTTGTAAATATTGGTATATGTATATTTATATATATTCATTTTTGTAATCTAATTCTTCTTTTCAGAAATTACTATAAGAGCCAAATTGCCAAATCCGAAAAGAGAAAAAAAAAAACACTTTTTAATCCTCAACATTTTGAATTCAAAACACTGTAACC
>BPLR01003180.1:0-29651 GCA_021605095.1 Caerostris extrusa | reverse complement strand
GCTCATCAAAATATTTAATTTCACTTCTGTTTTTGAAAATTAGTACCATTTACAATAACATTTCAAATATTTTGCATATACAACAAGATATTCAAACATCCTGCATTCTTTTAAGTATTTCCTTTTTTTCTGCAGAATTTTTAAATCTTTTTTAATTTTTTCGAAGTATTTCAGGATTTAAATCTCAGATTTCATTAAGTAACTTTCTACTTTTATTTTAGTTTTAAAATGAACAAGTAATATAAGATAATTTTGCCGTAAGACTATCGATTCAGTTGTTTGTAACAGAAATTCTGGACTTACTGCGTCTTACATTAAGTTTATTTTACTGAAATAAGACGTTTAAAAATTGTATAATTTCATTTTTGATGTGATTTTGACTTTTGACAAATAAAACTATTTTTACATTTAAAATTTAGATTAAATTTGTTATATTTTCAATACTTTTTAACTATGTGGAGAATATCTCTTGTTTTTTTAAAACTATTTATAAATAATACTAGCTTTTTTTTTTTTTAAATTTTTCAACGAAATACAAGATTTAACGAAGAACTGAATGAAATCAAAGAAAATAACATTAGCATAGAAATATGACTTTTCCCGGAAGATCGTCGACAGATTTAGATCTTTCAAACTGGTGGATTAATTTTCCGAATCCTGTAATTCCTAAAGAAACTTTGACATTAAAATGCTAGCGGTAGTTTCTCTGAATTTGAATAATTAATTTTCCGTCGAATAAGTAAAAATTTTTGGAAGATTACTCGTAGCTTGACATCATAAGTAAGATCATTTGAACCTCTAACTGTATCATACAAAATAAATAAATTAAATAGTCTCAAATCAAAAAGGTTATGACCATAAATTATTTCATTTATGTATTTATGTATATAGTAGAAAATGCTTTCGAAATGAAAAGTAACTTTCTACTTTATTTTACTTTTTAAAATGAACGAGTAGCGTTAAGTTAATTTTGCTAAGTTGCTTTCAGGCTCAATCGGAATATCTTGAAATGTATTTCAATTTAATGAAATACATTTTAAGATACGATGTTCAATAGATCTCTAAGTAGAAGAGGTAGTATCGCAAACCGTGTTCATTAGTAAGCCAATCAACTTGCATTCAGTATATCCTATTAACTTATATATTCGTTATTGTTATTTTTTATAATACGTAAAGTTGACTATTTTATTTTTGTCAAAATTTTTGAGTGCATATCGTATTGCTGAAAAGAAATAAGAAAGAATATCTAATTACATTTCATTGATATGCAATTGATAAAGCATTTTCACGCTAATGACCTGTTCACCTAATCATTCGTTATTGTCATTATTTAAAAATAGGCAATTTTTGATTTAAAATCTCTAAAAGAACGTTAAATATATTTTTAACCCTTAAGACGTACCTGAATATAAAATATACGGAGGCGTAGCATCTCCCGAAATCTACGCTTATAAATCACTCACTAAGTTTAGCAGCATACTGAAAATTTAAAATATTTTTTGAAAAATTATAATGATTTCTCGAGTTGTAATGCTGAATTTAAAAACGCCTTAAAAAATGAAACAGCTAGAGGATCGAAATATTGGATACGAGACGGACGATCTTCAGATCTTTAACCTTATTTATTTAAAAATACTTTTTAAGTCATCATTATATTTCAATACATTAAACCACGAATCTTCAAACTACGGCCCGCGAACACCATCAATAAAACTCATCACGTTTATATTGATGGCATTGTAAATTTGCAATGCAAATAAACCAATACAAAATAATCTTATTATTATTTTTGTATGAAAACTTATTAAGAAACATAACAACAGACATAATGAAACCGAATAATTTAACTATAATTGATGATATGGTATTTTCCTGAAATAGTGACGTTCATAGGTAAATAGCGTGGTAAGTAAACATTATATAGCTATGATTAATGAGATTTATGTATCTAAAAATTTTCATTGACAACTGTTTGCAAATGTGGATCAACTTTACTAGTGGAAATTATCCAGCAATGACATCAAATGCTCATTATTTAACTTGAATCTGTAAATATTTTTTTGTATATTTTATGGAGAATGTTTTTACACGGATAAGTAGTTTCGAAAGTGGAAAAAAACAGGAAAATTTAAGCTACTTATCAAACTGCTTGAGTTCAAGACTCTTACAAAAATATCAGTAATGATGAGCTTAAGTAATTTTCTTTAAAAATATCACAACACAGCAAATCAATAATTTCCAATTGAAGTTCTGTGTTAAGGATTCCTATGTCGGAGTTAAAGAGATTTTGAAAAACTTCATGACGTTTGCAATTTCAAAATCTGAAATGCGAGACCTAAAATATTTTTAAGTCACCCAAAGCCTCAGTTGCAAAATGTACCCCAAATGGACTCTTAGTTTATTGACAATGGTTACCATGCATGCAATTGCCATGAAGGCAATAACATGTACACTCATGTCCATAAATTAAGGATAATGAAGTTCAGGCAAAGAAAGAGACAGAAGCAAAACAAATTTGACTTGTTTGTAAGTCTATTTATTACACAAAAGGTAAAGAGCAAAAAAGATGCTATATGTTTGATATAATTAATAAAAATTGCGATTTTTTACTCCTGGAGCAAATTTCAAAGAACCTATTTACAAAAAACAGTATAACATGGTCAGTATGATGGTTAATATGGAGTATGTCTCCCGGAAGATGCAATACAGGCCTTACAACGCCTAGGCATGCTGAGTATCAAATTATCAATCTGATCTTGGGAATATTACACCACTCATCAAGCAATGCCCTCCAAGTTCTGGTTGACAGCAGGTGGGAGGGTGTTGACGGGCTACAATTTGTCGATCAAGCATATCCCACACATGCTGTATTGGATTCAACTCCGGTGAGTATGCTGGCCAATCCATACGGGTGATATCCTCCAATTGAAGGCATACGTCTACAATGTTTGTGTGTGATAATTCTACAGGTGAAATTTTATTTTAGAGTTCAATTTCTGTAATTCTGAATTAGCCTTAATCTATGGACATGAGTGTATTAAAATGCCTAAAGACTTTTTGTACATTTGAGATTAAAAACAAAAACAATTTTTTTCTTGAAATGACTTATTAGGAGTGTATAAAGCAATCAGAAGCTGATTCTCTGCTTGTAATTTTAAACTAAAGCCTTATGTTTAATTAAATCTGTAAAAATCAAAATGAATATCAATTCTTTTCAAACTTGTCTGTCTGAATTCTGCATTTCTAGCCGTTCAAACTGATACTATCTAGAACCTCTAAACATGTCAGAAAAAATTGATTTTAAGCAGACAAAATTTAAGTATAACGACACATTTGGACAACGAAAACATAAAAAAAGTAATATCAAAATAAATATTATCTGGGAACAATATTTATTTTTTTTGTTTCCCCCTCTTATAAAAGAATGTTTATAGTATATTGTTTGATAGAACTCTTTTGAAAATTAAATTATACGGAAAGGAAAAAAACCCTTCATGAAACTGCTTAATGTGTTTTTATAAAAATCTATTAAGACTACGAAAATATTATTACAATAAAAGAAAATATCTTACTGCCCATGAAAATATCTTACTGTCGATACTGCCCATGTAAGAATATATATATTAGGTTCCGTTGGAAAAAAACACGAAAAAAAAGAGTACTAAATCCAATTATCAATGAAAAGCAGCACTTCATTTACGATCTGATTAAAGCAATTACATTAACTTAAATAAACTCTAACAGCAATAACAACTATTCTAGAAATAAAAGTTAAATCAATAACATCTGATAAAAAGCATTTTCATGGTATTTTGAGAGTTGTAACTCAGCGCGTCTTCATAAGCTAAACGATCATTATATTTCCTTAGTTATAAAGCATTTACCTTTATCAGTGGAAGAGAGAGTTTATTTTTATTTGTGTGTTAATTCTTCTTATTAATAGTTTATTAATTTGTGTTTGGGATGTCCTCAGGATATGTATTGTAAAGAAAATTCAGACAAAAATCTTTTATCGTAATTGCGCCGTAAATTCGAAAATTCGTTAGTGTCTCGTAAAAGATGCATCTTGCACGGTTCCCTTGAAGGCAAAGAATCGAGTTTAATTATGTTTTAAAAGTATTACAATTCTGTTTTTAATTACTCAATACTTCCTTGCTTAAAATTATGTTCTCCGCCACCTTCAGGTTTTAACGGGTAGATAATTTTGAGTATTTTTACAATGGTGAAATCTTTCTCAAAGTTAATATCGCTTCCGGTCCTTTTGGTCTACTGAAGTCTTACCATTACAACTTCTTTAAAAGTAAGGTTATGTTGATAATGGAAGAAAAATTGAACTTAATTAAAATGGATTAAACTTCTTGAGAAAAAGAAAGAAAACTATATGACCTTAAGTTAATTTTGCTGCTTTTCAAGAAACTTAACAGTTTTACAAATACCTTACAAAAGGAAGATGGGCAGACTTCAGTATTTCTTACTTAAAATTAAATTTTTCTTCAAAGATGTCTGAAAGGGAATATTCTTAGGAAGAAAATTATTTTACCTGAGACTGTCGTATTACAGGACTTTTGAAATAGTAATGCTTTTCAACGAATTAAAAATATTGTACCCAATAAAGACATTATTTTTTCCACATAAAATTTAACTTATAGGAGTCAAAGATTAGAGGTCAAAAGTGAAAAGGAAGAAATTATTTTTACACGACTTGAATTATTTTTGCTCAAAATTATTTGAATTATTTTTTTAATTTTTTTAGTAAAACGCAATGCAATCCAAAACAACTACTTACATATAATAGATGTATTTTTTATGCCATATTGCGTAAAAAGAATGCATTCATATTTTGGTAGAATAAAAACCTTACTTTTTTTTATATTTTTCTACTGGTATTGGTCTCTATGAGAATATATGAAAATTAAGGAAAAAATAGTGTAAAATCGTCTAAAAAGGAGCGACTAATCAGCATAAAAATTATCATGCGAGACCATAAACAGACCAGAAAAGTGAATAACCATATTTATTTTTATATCTGTACACATATTTCTCTGAAATATCACATGGTGCCATAAGGATTTACATTATTATAAGAAATGTTGAAATTCATAATAACTGTTGCTCCAAAGCAGCTAGCAATACAAGCTGCACCTCTGCGAGCACATGCACCCTTTGAGAACCACTGTCGTATGCTGATGTTTTGTCGTGCCTTAAAAGCTAGTCCCTTTAATATAAACTGAATCATCCTTATCATTTTATGCAAATATATCAATTAGCACAATCATTAATTTGCTAATTTTGTACACATGTCTAAGTTCTAATATTTTATATTTTTCAAAATATTTATACATAATATTTACATCATTTAATTATTATTAGAATTAGATTTGTCGAAATGACAGATTTCAAAATCTTAAGAAGCGTATTTTCTAATCTAGTAATTTTAATGCCGATACAGATATATGAGCATCCATAAGGTAAAAATAAAACAATGATTGAATTTAGCAAGTAAACTGAAAGTATAAGTTCATTTAATACAAATATTAAAATAATATTTTAGAAAAGTTTTACAGTTTGTATTTACAAAATGATTTTGAGTTACTCAGAAGCGGGAAAATATGATTAAAAAATAAAGTGGTCAATAAAAGATCAATTTTTTGGATGGAATAAATTATCAAAAATATTTGTATTTAATTATGATTTGATAAGTCAAATACATTATTGGGAAAGTAGGGCTTGAATGGCCGAGTGTCTAGTGAGTTGTCTCTCGGATCTGAATCTGAAGAAGACGCTGGTTACATGGTGGATAGAAGAAGAACCTTAAGAAGTACCTTTAGATCAGATAGGTTTAATTGCTTACATAAGATATCCTAAAAGCTAAAAGCAAGGCATATTTGCTATCTTCTCGTCTCTTATGATTACAATTGATATGATACTTGAAACAATGGAAGTATCTATATTTACAAATGAATCAATGTATTTTACTCTAATTATCTTTTTCCTCTTTTTCTTTGTATGTCTAGCTTTCTACTTATTTTTAATTCATGCATCTTGCTTATCATTTATGCATGATACAAATAGTTCACTAATATACGAAGATGAGAAAATATTGTCTTTTGAAGCACTTTAAGAAATAACTCTCCTCATTTGCTTTTCGGAAAGTACGAAAAAAACTAGAAAAACTCGGTTTTAAACAGCCTGGCTATAGAAGAGAGATTCTTATACATGATATTATCACCATGCAATCTCATACCTTTTGAAATGAATAACTATAATGCTCCTGTATAACACTTGAGTGAATTGTCTTTGGATTGTCAACCTGGAGTATCCGTGTATGGGGTACTTTCCTACCATTGATCAGACGGTAGATAGGACAAGCTTTCAGAGCAATAGATGTTTTACAACAATGTACTGCTTTATAATAAGTCCACTTTTCTTCTGCAAACAATAAACTTTTCACAAAGATTCAGTCGAATTCTTTACTCAAATCTGTTTCCAGGTCTCTCTTCAGCATCTTAAATGCATTATGCATTAGTGAAACCCCATTTTATTGGCTTGCACCAAACACGTACCGCAAAGAACCCGAGTTCTTGAAATGCTGTCAAGAGCTCGGATGAATTTGTTAAGTTCGAAATGGAATTTGGCATTGTGTACTGCGTTTTCACCATAGTTTCGAGAACTGTAGGGATTTTTGTACGCAATTTTCTTTATGTTAACTCGATTTTAAACTGAGTCGAGATGGAAGAAAATGTTTTCCAGTGATGCCCAATCCCTTCCCCAAAAAACAATTTTGTTTTGCATTGATAGATCTTCCAGTCTTGTGTCAACTTGGTTCTTTGAATAAAAAATTTGTCAAGTTTGCTTTTGGTATTTCTCTTTTATTTGACATACAGGAATATTATTAGAATAAAAATAACAAAAACTGGGAAGGAATATTTCAGAACGCAAATGTTCGCGAAAATGTGGCTGACTGTTTTTCCTGAATGTCACTGGGGCTTCTCTAGCCATTGGATAGGAGGATTGATGGTTACTCCACATTATTTAATTTAGCAATATTTTACATAGAATATATTTCAGATTCCCAACATTAAACCTTCAATAAGGGAAACAGAGATTAATTTTTTATATAAATACAAATAAGTCTTCAATGTAACTGCAATTCTTCATTTTATATTATTGGCTTCCATACTTATCGAAAAGTGTAATAATTCCATAGAAGTGTTTTTGCTTATCCACAATTAATAGCGAAATATCAATAATAATATGTTACAATAAAATGTATATGTGTTAATGTATAACAATCTAATTATATATTTTTTTCTCAATGTATATCATTTGGCATGATTGCATTTGATTATAAAGTGTTCATATTTATTTTGATGCTATCTTGATACCGAAAAAAACGAAAGTCAATAAATTTTAAAGAAATGAGGAAACAAGAACATACTGCTGGAGCATATAATAAAAATACATAAATTTTTTTTTTTGTCTGAAAAGTGTCCTTTAACAATTTTATATTTCAATAAAAATTTTAATTTATTCAGAAACTCAGAAAACATTCAGAAGATTGATAAAGAATGAAAAAAGTAAACTATGAAAAGATGAAACGCTATATGATTCTTTTATGTGGGTATGGCATGTACCATATCTTTATCACTTTGAAGACATTTGAAACGTAAAATTACATATGCTAAAAATTCTTAGAAAGAAGAAACGTAAAATTACATATGCTAAAAAATTCTTAGATCATGTTTTGGATATTTTGTTCCTGTCTAGCGATATCTGCTGGTATCTATATATGTTAGTATGCAAAGTACATTTTACAATTTTGTTCTTCAGTGAAAATTTAAAATTTAAGCTAGAAACACAGAAAACGTAAAGTTTTATCCAATTGAAAAAAATAGGCCATGCTGTATGATTCTTTTGTGGATATAGCTCGTACTATATCTTGTGGCTGACATCTACAATTTGAAGACATTTGAAACATTAAAGTAGATGGAGCGAGATTCTGAGGAAGAATTGGAATATGGCATGAATATTGGCATAATGTCAAGTTGAATGTTTCCTAATCTACTTTGAATAAATGTTCTTTTATAAATGAAGATAACCAAAAGATTTTTGTCTACAAATAAAATTGTATGGTTTCCCATTATATGCATCTAAGATATTTTATTCTTAGGTACTATCAACCTTGCATTTCAGCCTACGTTTATATTTCAGACATACATTCTATATACATTCTTTTATTTATCAATGTTTCAGAGTTGTTTTGGGTTTTAATTTACGTGGGTGATTCATTAGTTTGACAATTATACTGATACAAAAATCTAACACAATAATTAACAATTCAAAACTATATGACGTGAGGTTGTTTAATAAGTTCAGCTACTAAGTTATACAGAAAGAAAAAAAAGAAATTAAAGTATAAACAAATGCTAAGATTGATAGTTAATTTCTCTGCTGTCCATCTACGTTGAGGCGAGACATCGACGGTCAGGCTGTCTTCGGAGACTGAGAAAGACATAATTCTCATTTTTTTCTCCTCACCAGAAAATTATTAATGCGAATGTCAGTGGTCGAACAAGCAGTCTTAGGCTAATTTTCAAATCTGCTTAACAAAAGGTGTCCTGTAGATACTTAATACAGCAGTGTTGAATGAGTTAAAATATAGAAGATAGTTGAATTTAATAGGGTGGTCCATAGTTGTCAAGCTGTTTGCATGGGTTTTCTCTTGTTTATTTTATGTGTATTGCATGAATAGGCAAGTTATTTTAAGAATGACTTCCGGGAAGGCATACATTATATTGTGCTCTAATGTGACAACCACAATCATTGATACAGTTCGGGCAGTGACTAGCAAGTGATTGGAGTTGTCTTTTGGAAAATGACAAGTGTTTCACGATCTACTGAAGTAGCGACTGAATGTTTTCCAATGAAGTCTTCATCAGAGTTTTCTTCCATTAATCAATATTTGTTTAACAGGTGACGGTACTGGTCAAGCGATTGGTCCACTTCATCATATCCATCAAGGACCAATCATGGCATTGCCCGTACTTATGTGCGTTATTGCAGAAATGGGCTGGGACCCCGTTGTGCTAAAACTACCGGATATTTCGAACAGCAACTGGAACGTTATCAAGTAATTCTGGTAATATCACTTCCAACAAATTACTATACATCGTGCCATAGTCGACGTGGAAACTATAAGGAAAATCATTTACATTAACAAAAGAACCGCTCTTGAAATGTCTGTGGACATGTGGGATATGTGTTAGTAGTAGCTGACATATATGAAGTGTGTAAATTAAAAACTCCGTTGTGAATAAAAGTAGCCTCATTTGTGAAAGTACATTTGTAGAAAATTCGAGTCACTGTACTCTGCCACAAAAACCAGTCATTTTCGATTCCACATTGCTATATATAAATTGTACTTTATTTATATTTTCTCTTCCCTTATCTCATGAATCCAGGGATAAATGGAATGAATAATTCGATAATAAATTATTCTCTATTTTAACCGTTTTAGAATTTCAATATATTAAGTAGATTTTCGATATTAAATCTTCAACATCCTTATTAACCTTTAACATCTTAATTGAATCTTCATCACATATAAAGTTTAGTGGGTGAAAGAAGAAAAAATCGAGTGAATAATAAGAAGACAAAGAATTCCTGAGTAGCTCGAGAGAGCATTTCCCGCGCTTATTTAGGAAAGCGAGTCGTCTAGGAAGTCAAGTAATGCGATTAAGTGGTTAATTACCCAACCCATGCTGTTTTGCGTTGTGGGAAGGGTGATTAGTTTTATTGCCTAAAGACTTATGAAAGTATTAAAAACACCAGAACGTAATTGATTTGACTAACAAGTTAAAAATATGGAACTTATTAAAAGTTTTATCTAAGTACATTTTAATAAGGATAATAACTTAAATTTTTTCGGGTGTTCAGAATTAAAATAATCAATTTTAAAATAATTAAGCTAAAGATGGTTAATTGTAGTAAAAAACATAGAGGACATTGCAAATATTTAGTTAACATACCAGCAAGTTTTAATATTAGAGCTTTGATTTCCAAAATGGGTGATACAGACCCGTTAGAGGTAGAAATAATCAAGAGGATTGTAGCAGGATTGTTGTGTAGCAGAATATTCCAAGTAATCACTCAAAGTGCAAGTTATAACTGACAGGTTTCAACTTGCAACTACTGCCATGCACACTTGTCTCACATGGCCAAGGATACTGTCGGTTGATTATAATATAGTATACTAATACTACTACACCACACCACATCACTGTGCCTTTAACAGAGTTTCCCCTTTACAGTTTGGGAAGGATGTGGGGGAGAAGATGCCTGATTGGGCTCTGTGACGTTCTACGGTCATATGAGTCCGGGACCTACGGCGTAAAGTCAATTCGAACCACTCCAAACACCCATGGCTCGCCGAAATATGAACCCGATACTATAGTATAGGATGTCCAAAAATTCACTCAATAAGTAATGCTTTTAATAAAAAGTGCCATAGGATTTGTTTTAGAAAACAATTTATTCACTTTCGCCTCTCCCGGACATCATTCTTAAAGGTGCATTTTAAAGGGAAATTTGGCCTTTCATTGCAAAAATATTCCAGGCTATTTAGGATGTTTAGAAATAAAATCTTGCTTAAATTTTGGGACACTCTATATGAATAGATACAGCGTGTTCTGATGCATAAATGATGATATCCATTGTATATAGGACAAACAAATATTGATTACCTATCATGTACAAATTGTGTTATTTAAGGCCTGTAACTTAAGTATTTATAGTATTTTCCTCTTTGCTCATTTAAAGAAAAGAATGAAGATTTCCGGAGAGGGATGCGCTATGTAATATTTTTTTTTCTGAAAAAGTGGTTAGGACACAAATTTGGGAAAAACTGATAAAGAATGTAGTAACTCTAATACATCATGGAAATCCTGTAGCAATATTTGACTTTAACATTATTCCAATAATATTAATAGAATATTAAAAGGAATCAATAGAAGATGTTCCAATAATATTTCATTTTATGGTCTAAAAGACTATAAAAGGAAATATTTAGAATGACAGAAGCTATATTTTAAAACTGTACTAATAAAACAATTATTTTAACAAGAAAATTCGTAAGAGTTAATGTTATACAATCAATAACAATAAAATATGCAATTAAACATAAAAATTTACTATGGAAAAAAAGAGAATAGAAGTGTAAACTGAAAAAAATTCCATTTTTTTCTTTCTTTCTTTGGAAACATCCTATATGTTATTAATATTTTTTTGTGCAATTTTTTTTCATATTACATTGATGTATGCACCAATTAATCAATCTGCTATTCTAGAGAAATTTTTTTCGGGAAGATTATTTTTAGAGTAATTCCCCATATTCTAGTGTCGCATGGAACAAAACTCCGTAAAATTAACAATATGCAATCTGATCAAAGCCAGACGCTTACTTATGTTGCCAAAATCACCATCCAGACTTCTTGTTTCTTAAAGGAGTGATTATAGTATATGATGTCAGCGGTTTTATATCTAAAACCCCGCACAAAAGATACATTTTGTATCTTTGCTAAACGATGTAAGAAGTTTTGTAATTCTACATAATAAATTCACTCTTTACTATTGAATCGAATAAAGCAGACATATATTTTTTCCAAAGATAAATTATTTTCATACCATAATGATTCTGAATGGCGAGGAAAGAATAGGCACTTTCATGTTGTTGATTTACTATTGTTCTAATGAAAATATTACTGATAATAAAAAGAAACTATGACTGATTCCTATCACGACAATGTTTTCATACTATTCACGCCTTATGTTGTTCTGTATACTAATATTATAAAAAAAAGAATTTTTACGTGGTTTATTGAAAAAAGGCTTTTATAAAGGGCTTTTGCATTGATTAAGAAAGTTTAACTTTGTTTATTTTTGCTTTGTGTTTGGTTTTGAAGTTTAACGTTTTGTTTATTTATAAAGTTTAACTTTATTTTGTTTGCTAAAATAAGTATTTTACATTCTTTTAATAAAATAGGAATTTTTGCTTTGTTTAAAAACAGGATGAGACAGAAAGAAATTTTTATTTTGTCCATTAAAATAAGATTTTTTTAGTTATAAAAGTCACAATTATGTACTTTGATTATGATAATAAGAATTTTTCTTTGTTTATTTAAATAAATTTGCACTTTTTTGTTAAAACTACAAGTTTCATTATACTGTATTTTTATGAAGAGAAGATTTAAGATTTATTTTCTCTTATGATTTAAAAACAAAGCATTTTACAATTTTCTTCTTAATTCTTCAGAAAGTGTTCTGGTAGACTAATTTACATCCATATAATTGTCTTTCAAGTAAGATTATATGCAGGAAATAAATAAATCACCGCACTTTTACTGATTCTGATTTAATAGTTTATTTTCAACAATTCAAACAATCTTCAGTTCAAGAAATAGCGTCTTTTTTTTTTTTTACATTTAAAATATAAATGAAGCTCAACCAAACACTTCAGCCCATTTCCTTCATTTAAAAAAAAATCATTTGTGAGCAAAAAGGAATTTTCTCAACAACATGCTAATGCTTTGCTTATTTCCTCTGCTCTTTTTTTTAATCCAAATTTCTTCAAGGTTAATTTATTTCTTGAGAGACAATTTTAACCATTTTCACTCGAATATCGTAGAAAATATTTCAATTTAATAAAATACATTTTACGACACGATGCTCAATAAATCTCTAAGTACGTGAAGAGACAGTCATCAACACATCATTAATAAGCCATTCAAATTGTTTCAATTTATGAATTAACTTATAAAAAACATTTCTAGGACCTAATTTTAAAAATAACATGTACACTCATGTCCATAAATTAAGGATAATGAACTTCAGGCAAAGAAAGAGACATCAATTCCTTTACATGCTAAAAATATTTTGATGAAGTATGTAGTGCAGTTAGTTATAAAGTATAGTATATAGTTCTATGGCTAAAAGTATGTAGTGCAGTTAAAAGTGTACAAAAACTGGTTTTCCATCAAAAGAAAAGCAATATTCGGATTCCATGTATAATTGGTTTACAAATTTTACTTAATTACAAAAGTATTACAAATTTACAAATTATTTCAAATTAGAAATTTACAAAATTACTTTGGCAATTAGTTTCTATACAAAAGTATGATTCAAATCACTCCGATTATATAATTTTCTCTTTTAAATACAAAATTACTTTTATTTCTTCTTCTGTAATTTTAAACATTAAAATTTGACTTTAAGCTTTTAAAATTGATGTAAATTTTCAAACTTTTCATTAACCTACAAAGTAATTCTTCATGAAATTTAGTCATCCTTATTCAGAATATTTTATCAACCTTACGAAAATAGAACATTTTTCTAATCAGTTTTTTTTTTTTTTTTTCAATTTTACTCGAATTATCGCTTTGAATAATTCGATAATAAATTATTTTCTATTTTAAACGCTTAATAATGTTTTCAATATATTAAGTAGATTTTCTATATTGAATCTTCGTCATCTCTTATTGAATCTTCCTCAAATATAAAGTTTAGTAGATAAAAGAAGAAAATCTAGAGAATAACCTTCACCGCATTTGATAAAGAATTCTCAGGTAGCTCGAGACATTTAATGCGCTTGTTTAGGAAGTGCTTCTCCTAGGAATCAATTAATGCGTTTAAGTGGTTAGTTACGCAACCAACACTGTTTTGCTATGAAGAAAGGGTGATTAGTTTTATTACCAGAAGACTTATAAAGGTATTAAACACCAGAACATAGTTGATTTTAATGACAAGTAAAAGTTTTCTGCTTATTAAAAGTTTTATCTGCTCTTATTTTATCGTTTAACACAATAAATTAAATTGTTTCTGGCTTTCAGAATAAAAAGATATTGATAATGAATTCATTATTGGTTCATTACTGGAATTCATTATGAATTCACATATTATTATTAATTTTTATTTTTATGCATTACATTTACAATTTACATTTTTATTACATTTATTTTTTATTTTCATCATTTATTATGAATTCATTATTGAATAATAAACATAATTATGGTTAATTGAAGGAATGAAATTGTAAATGTTTAAGTAATATATACCAGCAAGCTTTATTAACTACAACTCTAGTTCCCAGAATGGACGACATCCCCCCCCTCCCATAGAAGGCTCAAGAGGGTTAAAAAATTTTTTAAATATGGTTCATTTGTTGTGCAACAGAATATTACAAACAAAAACACAAATTGCAAATTATAACTGACAGGTTTTAGCAAGCAACTACTGGCATGTAAAAGTGTATCGTGCTCTCAGGAGTCCAGCTTTTTAGAGATAGAATATGCCTGTAATGACTGGCTGAGAATACGCTAGTATGAATGCCCGAAATTTCATGCAGTCATGCTTTTAACAAAGTAACCATATAGTAATGCTTTTACTATAGATTTCATTGTAGAAAAAACAATTTGGAATATTCATTACCCTCCTTCCAAAACGCCAATTCCTAAAGGTGCATTTTGACTGGAAATCAGTCCTTTCATTACTAAATATTCCAGGCTGTTTAGTATGTTTATGAATACAAATCTTGCGTGAATTTTGGGACACTCTATATGAATAAATGCAGCCTTCTGATAACGTACAAACGATGATAACTGTGTATATAGCATAAACAAATTTTGTTTACGTATCTTGTACAAACTGTATTTATTTAAGGCTTGTAACTTAAGCATTTTACAACATTTTATTGTTTGTTTATTGAAAGAAATAAGATTTCCGGGAGGAGGGAATATTTTTTCCAAAAGAGGGCCAGTACAATTAAATTTGGAAATCACGGATAAAAATAGAGTAACTCTAGTACAGCATAGAAATCTTGTAACTCTGTTTGACTCTAGCATTGTTACAGTAAACAAGTTTAAAACTATATCATTAAATATTTAGAATTAGCTGAAACTGTATTTAAAAAAAAGATTTTAAAAAACCAAATGATTTAACAAAGAAATTCGTAAGAGTTAATTCTATACAACAATAGTAATAACAAATATGCATTTAACATGTTTTTAATGCGAAGGTGAGAATGAAATCGTAAGCTGAAAAAAGTTATTATTATTAATATTTTTGCTCTTTTGGTATATCTTAGATATTTTTTTATTTTCATATTCTACTAATGTACGCACCAAACAATCAACCTGTTGTTCTAGAGAAATTGTTTCTTCAGGAAAATTATTTTTGGAAGTAACTCTCATATTCTAGTGTTTTATGGAACAAAAACCCGGAAAAATTAGCACCATCGTATGACATCGTATGCTATAGTCACTCTCAATGAGAGATTCATTACTTAAATTGCCACAATCACCATCCAGTCTTCTTGTTTCTGAAATGGTGCGTTTGTATGCGTGTGTTTGTGCGTGCGCAAAAGGTGCATTTTGTATCTTTGGTAAATGATATCAGAAGTTTGGTAATTCTGCACGAAAAATGCACGTCTTACTACTGAGTCACGAATTATCACTGATATTTTTCCAAGAATAAAATATTTTCATATAATAAATGATTATTTTTCATATAATAAAAATAATTTAAACAAAAGGAGAATAGAAGTGTAAACTGAAAAAAAAAGTTTCAGTTTCTTGGGCTCTTTAGAAGCATCCTGCATATTATTTTTTGTACACATTTCGTATTTTCATATTCCAGTAATGTATGCTTCAAAGAACCAACCTGCTGTTCTAGAGAAATTTTCTTACTGGAAGAGCATTTTTTGGAGTAGCTCTCCATATTCTAGTATCGTATGTAAGAAACACCAAGAAAAATTCCCACCATGCAATTTGACTATCAATGCGAGACTCTTCTGCTGTCTCAATCGCCATGCAGTAGTCTTGTTTTTAAAAAGTAACTATAGTACATGATGCTAGTGGTTCTATACCTAAAACCACGTACAAAAAGGCACGTTTTGTAACTTTAGTAAATGATGCCAGAAGAGTTGGAATTCCACATGATAAATGCATGCCTTACTACTGAGTCACGAATCAAGTAGACACATATTTTCCAAAAATAAAATATTTTCATATAATAATGATTATGAATGCGAGGAAAGAAAAGTTAAGTTTATATTATTGATTTACTATTGTTATAATGAAAATATTATTAATAATAAAAAGGAACTAGTTGACTCCTATCACGACAATTTTCATACTTTTCAAGCCTAATGTTGTTCTTTACACTAGTATTATGAAAAAAAGGATATTTACCTTGTTTATTAAAAAGGGCTTTTATATTGTCTTTTAGGAAGGTCTTTTTACATATTAAGAAAGTTTAATAATGTTTGATTTTAAAGCTTATTTTGCTTTTTTGTTTGGTTTTAAAGTTTAACGTTTTGTTTGCATATAAAGTTTAATTTTACTTAATTTATTACAATAAATTTTTCATTTTCTTTATTAAAACAGGCATTTTTACTTTATTTAAAAACATGATGAGTCAGAATTAATTTTTATTTTAGATCTTACAATAAGAAATAGTTTTTGTTAGATATAAATTTCAAAATTGTTTGCTTTGTTCATTTTAATAAAGTTTATAAATTTTTGTTAAAACTGCAAGTTTCATTTTACTGTACTTTTAAGAAAAGAGGATTTTAATGAAGATATACTTTTTTTTGAATGATTTAAAAACAAAGCATTTTAAAATTTTTATTCTAAAATCTTTAGAGATGGTTCTGCTAGAACAATTTAAATCTGTACAATTTTCTTTAAAGTATGATTTTATGCAGGAAATGAAATAAACCATGGCACTTCTTCTGCTCCTGATTTAAACAATTATTTTCAACAATTCAAAGCATCTTAAGACATAAGTTTCTTAAAACATTTAACATTTGAAATGTAAATGAAGTTCAACCGAACACTTCAGCCCATTTCCTTCATTTAAAATGACTTTGTGAGTAAAAGGAATTTTTTTGCAACAATAAGCTAATAATTTGCTTATTTCATCTGCTCTTTTTTTTCATCAAAAAAGGTTCACTTCTTTCTTGTGAAAGTAGCTGAAATAATGTGGCGGAAATGATTTGCACACTTTTATTCATTCTTTAATGAAGGAATCGATACAATTCGTTGCGCGAGATTTTCTTAAAAGGAAATTGATACATCTTTCAAGTCCCTCAGTTTTATTTACTTTCTTTTTTAAGCAGCTTATCTTAGAATATTTTTTAGCATGAAAGCTAACCATAATATTTAATTTCACTTCTGTTCTTAATTTATTACCGCCCTCCATTATCATTTACAGTAGCATTTCAAATATTTACATTTGCTACCAGGATGCCCAAACAGCCTGCAGTTTTTAGAAGTGTCTTTTTTTCCGTAGAATCGTTAAACCTTTTTTTTTTTTTTTTTTTAATTTTATCGAAGTGTATTTCAGAAGTTTAAATCTCGGAGTTCATTAAGTAACTTTCAACTTCATTTTTATTTTTAAAAGGAACGAGTAGCGTAAAATATTTTGCTGTAAAAATATCGATTAAGTTGCTCGTAACGGAATCGAAGAGTCGTTTTATCGAAGAGTATTTCAGAAGTTTAACTCTCGGAGTTCATTAAGTAACTTTCAACTTCATTTTATTTTTTAAAATGAACCAGTAGCGTAAAAATATTTTGCTGCAAAAATATCGATTAAGTTGTTCGTAACGGAAATTCTTGATTTACTTGCATTTTATATTATGCTTATTTACCTGAAACATGCTGTTTAAAAACTGTTTACTTGACTTTATGTGATTTTGTTGGGCAAATAGTACTATTTTTAAATTTAAAAAATCTAGGATAAGTTTGTTAGATTTGCAATAATGTTTTTAATTATGTGGAGAGATCTCTTGCTGCTTAACAATATAAATTCAAATGTTTGATAGTGGTTTTTTTAATTTTGATGAAATATAGGATTGCTATTGAAGAACTGAAAAAATAAAGTAAAATTAACATTAGGTTAGAAATAAGACTTCTTCCCGGATGATCGCTAACAATATACACTCAAGAGCAAAACATTATGACCACCTACATTTTGCAATGAACTCGCCTGGATGACGTGGAAAGCACGTGATCAGGTGGAAGTGGTATTTAACTGCTGCTGGAGAATCTGAAGAATCATTCTTTCACTTACTTCAGTGTGTGATGGGAAAGGCTGCGGATCTAAGCGACTTTGAAAGAGTGCAGATTGTAATGGCTCGAAGGCACGGAACAAGTATTTCCGAAACTGCGCGACTCGTGGGTTGTTCGCGATCTACATTTGTTAGTACTTATGCAAAGTGGATGAATGACGGTGAAACCAGCAATAGACGACATGGTGTTGGACGTCCACATGCTATCAAAGAAAAAGGTCGTCGGAGACTGTCTCGCATAGTGAAGCAAAACCGAGCCAGACAGTGGCTCAGCTGACAGCCCAATACAATGCAGGGCCAAGTAGAATAGTATCGGAGCACACTGTTCAGCGGACACTGTTGGATATGGGGTTACGCAGCAAACGTCCCACTCGTGTGCCTTTGCTGGCCAAGCGTCATCGTCAACTGCGCCTGCGCTGGGCACGGAACATCGTGACTGGTCCATGGAACAGGGGGAGAGAGTTGCCTGGTCAGATGAATCAGGATTTGTCATTCATCACGCCGATGGCCGTGTCAGGATACGCTCCATGCTCCCGCTCCTCAATGTACAGTAGGTCATACACAGGCCGGTGGTGGCGGTATTATGCTTTGGGTTCTCTTGGGCGTCTCTGGGACCCGTGGTTGTGGTAGAGCAGACCATGAATGCTACAGGGTATCTGAACATCATTGCGGACCAGTTGCACCCTTACATGGCTTCTGTTTTTCCAGCTGAAAATGGAATGTTCCAACAGGACAACGCCCCTTGTCACAAGACTAAAATTGTGTTTTATTGGTTCCAGAAACATGATGCTGAATTCCAGTGAATGTCCTGGCCCCTAACTCACCGGATGTGAATCCGATAGAACACATTTGGGATGTCCTGGGACGGCAACTCAGAGTTCAAAGACCACCAATTCGTAATATCTCAGATTTGGGGACCGTTGCTTAAACATCTGGTACAATCTGTCTCCGGCCATCTACCAAGGACTTGTGGCATCCGTGCCAAGGCTGGTTGAAGCTGGTGTTTGACAGGTGATCATAATGCTTTGGTCTTGAGTGTAGTTCTCTAAAACTGGACGATTAATTTCGAAGTCATGTTATTTCTAGATGAAACTTTGACATTAAAATGTTACCGGTATTTTCTTTGAATTTAAATAATTAATCTGCTAGAACAGAAAAAAACCCTACGAGATATTTTCGCTTATATAGGTATACATTTTAACATCATATGTATCCACTTTAATCTCCAATCTCGAGAGATCTCTAGCTTTCTAACAGTCTAATTTAAAAATATGACAGGTTTTTTTTTTTAATTTTTTAATGAAATACAAGGTTTGCTACTGAAGAACTGAATAAATAAAACAAAAATAACCTTAAGATAGAAATAGGACTTTTCCCGGAAAATGGTCGACAGATTTAATTCTTTCAAACTGAATTATTAATTTCCGAGTCATGCTATTTCTAATGAGAAACTTTGACATTAAAATGCTGCCGATGTTTTCTCAGAATTTAAATAATTAATCTTCCATTGGAACATAAAAAATCTATGAATTTTACTCGTATCTTGGCATCATAGGCAGCCATTTTAACCTCCAATCTGTTATCATACAAAATAAATAAATAAAATAGACAGAAAAACAAGTTATGACCATTTGTTATTTCATTTATGTATTTTATGTATATGAAAAAGAGGTATTACCTCCATGGAAGGTGTGTTATCCTCTTTTCTTTTCTCATTAATAAACACAACTTTCAGTTGATATATATAAAATATTTATTGGTACAAATACTTAATCGAGCCACTGCCTGTCATCAGCAACTCCGTCGCGTTCCTTTTTCTGCCCTTGCTCTTACATTCGAATCCCCGTATAAGACAACAGCCTTATATGGAGTTACAGGAGGAGGAGTTATGGAAGAGTCTCTTGTTCGTGTGCCCTCTGTTGTCATTTATAATGACAAATAGTTTACAGGTGTCAATATAAAAAGAAAATTGTTCAAAATTCTATGACCAAGTTAAAAAAAAAAAAAAATTATAAATATTTATATGTCAATTAAAAGAAATAAATAGTAATCTATTTTAAATTTCATGAAAATCCAACTCTTTTAGTGACCATTCAAGCAAATATCGTAGAATGTATTTCAATTTAAGGAAATATATTTTATGATACGATGTTTAATAGATTTCTAATTACGTGAAGAGATAGTCGTTATCACACCATTAAATTGCTTTCCGTTTATAAATTAACTTATAAGAAAAATTTAACTCCTTACATAAGGTCATTTATATAGGTTAAATTTTTTTTTTTTTAAATTTAAAATTAGGTCTAACCTTTTATAGGACCTAATTTTAAAAAAAATGCAAGATCTAAATGTATGAAAACTTAAATACTTTATATGTCAATTAAAAAGGAAAAAAAAAAAAATTAGCTTTCATCTATTTTCCATTTCCCAGAAGGCCATTTCTTTTAGTTCCAGCAGAATACCATCTTTGTCATTGACACAACAGCCCCTTAATTGGCCCATCTGCCTACTGGCAGATGTCAAGACAAGAAGATGTTTTCTGTACGGAGAATGTTTGTCATCCCTACTCTCAACGTTCTACAGCCATAATAGACCGAGACCTACTATTTAAAATTGGATTCTGAACCACTACAACATCGATGGCACCGGTGCCAGTGGTCTAGTCACTCGGCCATCAGGCTCGGCCATCGGAATATCTTAGAATGTATTTGAATTTAATGAAATACATTTTATGCTATAATGTTCAATAGATCTCTAATTAAATGAAAAGGTAGTATCATCAAACCTTGTTCATTAGTAAGTCAATCAAATTGCTTTCAAATATATATATTAACTTATATATTCGTTATTATTATTCGGTACTTACACACTAACGGTACCTTGGCGACAATCAGTGAAAACATGCCAACCGCCGCTACAGATTTGGCGGTTTTTAAGTGGCGCCAATCCACACTTAAAAAACAATCAAAACGCTTTCAAAATATTTTTATTCAAAACAATAAAATATATAAAACACTTCATTTAAAATCAAAACAATCAAAACAATTAAAATCAAAACGATTTAAAAATGCCGACCACAACGACTTTTACGTTTAGTAAACAAACTTTCATCAATTTCCACAATGCAATCTGGTCCACCTACCTTTTTTTTTTTTTGGTTTATTCACCATATCCAAGACACATAATTCACGCATGTAATTAATTGCTCCAATCTATAACAGTTTTATCCGATATAGCAAGTTGCTTTTCACAAAATTTAATCGACGTCAACTCCTCGCACCAGCAGTACATGAATCTCAAAGCGAAATTGAAATCATATACTGCTGAAAATCGAAAATGAATTCTGCTTCCTTCAAACCAGTTGTCTTTTCGGAATCCCACGCGATGAGCACACTGACTGAAATTGCATTTCCAAAACTTACGTTCACCAAAATAAAGTTTCATGTCATGGGAATTGGGACATTTTCGTTGTTTTGGTAAAATATTTCGCTCCTGGAAAAATAAAATTGCATCGTGCTCCGTTTCTGGCAAATCCCAAATACGCATTTTCGTATCACAACAATATGGCGTCGAAACTCAGCAAATCTACCGCCGTTAAGATTGCCGCCACTTAAAAAGCGTCAAATCTGCAGGGGTTACTGTATTGGCGCCACTGAAAAACCGCCAAATCTGCAGGGGTTCCATTGGCGACACTTAAAAACGCCAAGTCTGTCGCCAAGGTACCGTTAGTACGTAAGTACCTATTATTCTTTAGTCAATAAGAACAGTTAGTCAGTTAGTCAGAAATTAGGTCTTCAAACTACGGCCCACCAGCACGTTTAATCCGACCCGTCACAGTTTTTTTTTTATTATATTGTAAAATTTGTGATGCCACTAAATTACATAAAATATTAGTTAGTTTTCATGTAACGACCCATTAAGATTGTATAGTAACTGACATAATGAAACTGATCCTTTTGACTATAATGAATGATATGAGATTTATCCTAAAAATTGCAATAAGTGATGTACATGGGTAAATGACAAAATTAAATTAAACATTATAACTATGATGAATGAGATTGATGGAGCTGTCAATTTTCGATTCATAATTGTTACTAACTGTGGATCCAGCATACTAATAGAAATTAACATTAAAAAGAATAATCGCTCATCAGTTAATTGGATCAACAGATCTGTAAATATTTTTTTTGTGTATTTTTTTTTTGTGGAGAATGTTTTTAATCCAAATAAGTAGTTTCGAAAGCGGAATAAAACGAGTAAATATACGCTACTTATCAAAACTGCGTGAGATCAAGACTCTTCAATATTCCTGCAATGATGAGGTGAAATATTTTCTTTAAAAAATATCGCAATCCATAAATTTCCATTTGAAGTTCTGAGCTAAGAGTTTCTATGCCCCGTTAAAGGATTTTGAAAAAAAAGAAAACTTGATGTTTGCAATTGCATCAAAACTCTGAAAAACAAAACTTAAAATTTATTTTTTAAGACACCCAAAGCTTCAATTGCAAAATCTACCACAAATGGCATCTTAGCTTATTGACTTAGGACTCCGACCGAAATTTCCTCCACCCGACGTAGGAAAAATATAAAGCTTATTGACTGAATATTTTTTGGTCAATTGGGATTGAAACAAAACAATTTTTTTGTCTAAATGACTTTATAGGAGTGTATAACTCAGACAGAAGCATATTTTGTCCTTCTCCTTTTAAACTAAAGTCATTCATATGTTTAATTAAATCTATATAAAAACGAAAATGAAAGGCAATTCTTTTCAAACTTGTCTGTCTGAATCCTTTCATTTCTTTTCGTTCAACCTTTAAAAGTAAGAATCTCTAAACCTTCTAGAACCTCTAAACGTAAGTCAGAAAAAATTATTTTTAAGCAATCATACATGTAACAACACATTTGGATGACGAAAACATAAAAAAGTGATAGTACTTATCTGTAATTAATTTTTTTTGTTTCGATATTTTTAAAAATATGTTTATGTTTTGTTAGATACAACACATTTGAAAATTAAATATCGAAGGGGAAGAAAACCCCTCATCAAATTACTTAAGTATTTCTATATCAATCCATTAAGACATTGAAAATATTATTTCATGAATAGAAAACTTATCTCAAAGCAATAACAACTATTCTAGAAATACCATAGAAATCAACAACCTCATCTGATAAAAAAGCATTTTTTATGGTCTTTTGTTCCTTGTAACTCAAAACTAACTCAGGAAGTCTTCATATGTTAAACGATCATTATATTTCCTTAGTTATAAAGCATTCACCTTTAGCAGTGGGAGAGAGAGTTTATTTTTATTTGTGCGTTAACTATTATTATTAATAGCTCCTTAATTTGTTTTTGGGATGTCCTCAAACTATGTATTATAAAAGAAAAGTAAAGTCAAAATTCTTTTATCATAATTCTGCCGTAAGTTCGAAAACTCGTTGGTATCTCGGAAAAAGATGCATCTCTCACTGTTTCCTTGAAGGCACAGAATTGAGTGTAATTATCTTTTAAAGTATATTACAATTCTGTTTTAATTACTCAATCGTTCTGTGCTTCAAAATCTATTCTCCATTATCTTCAGGTTTTAGCGACAAGATAGCTTTGGGTATCTTTACAACGGCGAGAGATTTTCCAAAGTTAATACCGTTTCCGGTCATTTTGGTCTACTGGAGTCTTACCATGACAACTTCTTTAATAGCAAGATTATGTGGATCATGGGAGGAAAAATTAAACTTAATTAATGTCTTTAGTTCCTCTCAAAAGAAAAATACCTTAAATGAATTTAAGTTAATTTTGCTCCTTTGCAAGAAACTTTTAACCATTTTACAACTACCTTACAAAAGGAAGATGAACAGACTTCAGTCCTTCTTACTTAAAAAGTTAAATTTTTCTTCAAATGCGTTTGAAATTAAATATTCTTAAGAAGAAGAAGAAGTTGATAAAAAGAAAGCGATTTTACCTGAGATTGTCGTATTACTGGACTTTTCGAAGTAGAAATCTTTTTTCAAAGAGTTAAAAAATATTTTACGTTTGAATAAAAAAGATTCTTTAACCAATTAAAGACCAAACTATTTGCGACTTCAAGGAAATAAATAAAATTTAGATTTTCGATTTACAGAGGACTGTAGTGTGCAGGAAGGCAATCAGATTGTAACCTGGGTGTGATTGGGTTGAAATACTTGAAGCACAGGTTCGAGAACTCGCAGCTTTATTTAAACACGCATAAACACCGCCTACATACTTTTAGAGACATACAGTATTTAACACATTTAAAGACGTATTATTATAGATTAGCGGAAGGATTCCACTGCTAAGCCGAAAACCCGATACGCAGGACGCGCGAAATATACTTTCTCTGAGGCTGAGAATCTGTACGCCAACTAATGCTCAGGGATGCTCAAAATATATTTTCTCTCGGGATAAGAGTCTCGATGCCAATTGACCATTTATCCTGAAAGCCACATGATACCCTCTAGCCAGTGTGTAGGAGGAAGAATAGTTGCAACACTAATTAAAAGTGAAATTGAAAAAAAAATATTTTTACACTACTTAATTATATTGCGTAAATGCAATGTAATCAAAAATCATTACTTTTACTATATATTTACTTTTTAAAGTCATTTTGTGTAATGGAACATTACATTTTTTTTACATAGTCGGTTGAATAAAAACATAATTTCATATTTTTTCAACTGCTACTGATGTCTATGAGAATATCTCGAAAACAAAAAAAGAAATATTTGTAAAATTGTGTAAAAAAGGACTAATTAGTATAAAAATTATCATGCGAAACCATAAGCCGACCATGAAAAAGAACAACCATATTTATTTTTTATATCTGTACACATATTTCTCTGAAATGAGGGTTTATTTTAAGTTATTATGATAAATGTTGCAATTCATGAAAACTAAATGGCTAAATCTTCAAATGACTGTCAGTGAACCCTAGCGCAAGCATCTTTGGAGAACCACAGTTCTAAATTTATGTTTTTTCGTGCAGTAAAACCTAGTCCCTTTGTTATATATATATAAATTATCTTATGCAAATAATTCAGTAGACGCAATCATTAGAAAAATCAATTAAATCTGTGAAAAGATGCGATGATCTCAGACATGATATATATAGCTTCTGAGCAAGACGTTGGTTAGATGGTCGGCGTAGAACAGGTATAAATGCGCAGAGTACCGTCAGATCGAATACATTAAACTACATATGTAACTAGCCTTAATTATTTGTAAAGAATCTAACAACAAGGCGTCAGTTTCTGTCATAATATGTTACGATTATAGATAATCTGTTACTTGAAACAACGTGGAGTGTCAATATTTACAAATAATTCAATGTATTTATCTCTCTAATTTTCTTTTTTTCTCTTATTATTCTTATTTCACGTAGCATATCTTTTATTATGGACGTTGTTTTCATTTTAGGAATAGTTCACTTACGGACGATAATGGGAACTGTATGGTGGTGGCTTCTTGGGAAAACTTTGCGACTGATAATTCTTCTCATTTGCTTTTCACTTGCAGAAAATTCATGTAAACACTGGAATAGATGACTCGCTATGTCACCGGGCCACAACTGTTCCGACTGTTTGAAGAACATTCTGAGATTCTTTTGCCCTCGGACATGAATCATGATCGAGCATTGAAGAATCATCGGGAGAGGTTCCTCAGCCCATCCTCACCATCAACGCTTTTGGACGTCTAATGTGTGAGCTTTAACGTTGCTGCCAGGATTGCCATTGGGTTGCGAATCTGACCTTTTCCTCCTATGCCGAACTTTCCTTCCATTGATCAGGTACCGTAGATAGAATACTTTAAACTTTTGTAACTAGCCTTAATTAACAAAGAATCCTTTCACAAGGCGTAGTCAAATTCTTTTACACAAATAATGTTCCCAGGTCTCTTTTTCTGCATCTTTTAATGCAATATGGACGTTGTTTTTCATTTTGGAATAGTTCCTCTATGGACATTTGGGAAGGTATTATTTTGCAATAATTCTTCGTACTACAAAATACAGAATACGAGTTGTTGAAATGCTGTCAAGAACTCGGATGCATTTATGCAAAAGTCTGCAGTCTCGATTTTGGCATTGTGTTCTGCCGCAGGATAACTCGCTAAATTGTTTTCACCTGACTTCCTCCTTAAACTTTTTCTTCCATTGATCGTAAGGATTTAGAACTTTCCTACTAACAATAAAACTCCATTTAAACTGATTCTGCATCTTTAATGATGGAAGAAAATTTTATTGGCAAAAAAAAAGAATACGAGTTTTGTTTTATATTGATAGATTTTCCAGTCTGTGTCAACGTTTTCTTTGAATAAAATATTTTTCGTAAGAAGTTTGCCTTTGGTATTTTCCCCAAAAGTTTATTTTGACATACAGGAATATTATTTGAATAAAATTAACAAAAAAGTTGAAAAGGAAATTTATTTCCAAAACACAAAAAGGCTGGTTAAAAATTAAAAAACTCTTCCCAATGTTTATTTCCTTTCTATATTAATTCTAGGTAATTTTAATAACAATATAAAATGAAATGAAATGATTCTAGAAAAAATTGCCTTTAAAACCTAGTGACTTCTTTGATTTCTCGAGATAAATGGAGAGATCGTATTTTAAATTCTTATAGAATAAAAAGTAAAACAGATGAGAAAATACTTCTATATACTAGTGTGTCCAAAAGTAAGATCAATTTTCAATTTCAAATTCTTGGAACTAATGAAATTTCAATTTTTCTCTTTTTTTAGGTTGTTGGCATTGTCGTTGACATCTGTGTGAAATTAGACGTCAAAATATTCATTACTGTTTGAGTTTCGCTTGGCTTTGTGAGACGCTAAAAACTGGTTCCGGCGATTTTTGAACTGTCTGAATTAATTGAGCAAAGAACATGCATTCAATTTTTTGCGGAAACGTATAGAATGTTGCAGAAGGCGTTCGGTAAGTATTTCTGTATCGGAAAAAATGTTTAGAAATGGTATAAACAGTTCAAAGAACGAGAACGTGTTGAAGACGGAGAGTAATCCCGGTCGACCATCCACCTCAACCGACGAATTAAAAAAATTAAAGATTTGGTGCTTGCAAACCGTCATTTTATAATTAGAGACCTTGCTTATGATGTTGGAAATTCAAAAGGAAAAATCAATTCCATTTTGGGCCTCAAACGCGCCAAATCTCAAATTGGTACGGAAAAACACTGAATTCTGATTCTTCGTGACTGAATTATGATTCTTCGTGACCTTTTCGCCAAAAGGAAATCCATATCTTTCACAACCACCGTATTCCCCCGTGCTACTTCTGGCTATTCCCTAAACTCAAAAGACCACTCCGGGGACACCGTTTTGAGGCGATTGAAGTGATTCAACGTGAATCGGCGAGCGCCATCCCCTGCCGATGATATTTTAGCATGCTCTGAGGTTGGAAAACTTTAGCATAAGTGTCTCGTGTCCAGAGGGGATTACTTTAAAGGCGATGAAATAAATTTGGAAGAATAAATAAAGAGTTTTTGAATAAAAAAATTGGTCTTACTTTTTGGACACAGTAGTACTTGTCTCCATGAAGAAAAACTTGGAGAAAAAGTCAAATGGAAATGCAACGATAATTCAGTATCAAAAGGATGGGAGATGTTTTAACAGTTTGTTTCTTGGAACAGGGAAGCGATTTCTGTTTTTTGTTACTTATATATACAAACACATACTTTAATTCAGCAATATTTTAATTAGAATATATTTTAGAATATTATATTAAATCTTCAATAAAGGGAAACAACGATTAAAAATTTTTTATAAGAACAAATAATTCGTTCAATGAAAATTACAATTTTTAATTTTATATTATTGGATTCCATAATTGTTAAGTAATGAAAATATAGAAGTGTTTCTTATCCCAATTAATAGCGAAATATCAAGAATAATATGTTACAATAAATCTTATATGTGTTAATGTATAACGATAATTATGTATATGATCTCAATGTATACCATTTGATGTGATTGCATATGATTATAAAGTGTTCGTCTTTTATTTTGATGCTATCTTGATACCGGAAAAAAGAACGAAACTCAATAAAATTTAAAGAAATGATGAAACAAGATATACTGTTTCCGCATGTAATAAAAATACATAAATTTTTATTTGTCTGAAAAGTATCATTTTTGCAATTTTATATTTCCAAAAAAAATTTAAAATTTATTCCACAAACTTAGAAAACATTCAGAGGATTGAAAAAGAATGAAAAAAATTATGAGAGAGATGATACGCTATATGATTATTTTATGTGGGTATAGCATATACCATATCTTTATCATTAATTCGAGAACAGTTGCAAACATAAAAATAGATATGCTAAAGAGTTCCTATAAAGAATTGGATCATGGCTTGGATATTTTTTTCATGTCTAACGTTTCTGCTGGTATCTATATTTTTTTAGTATGCAAAGTACATTTTATAATTTTGTTTTTCAGTGAAAATTTAAAATTTAAACAAGAGACACAGAAAACGTAAAGTTTTTTCCAATTGAAAAGAAACGATGCCACGCTTATATGATTCGTGGATATAGCTCGTACCATATCTTGTGGCTGATATGGTACGAGCTATATCAATTTGAAGGCAATGAAACATTAAAGTAGATATTCGGAAGCTTACTTAGGAAGAACTGGATCATGGCATGAACATTGGCATAATGACAAGTTGAATGTTTCCGAATTTATCTTGAAATAATTATATTGAATTTTATAAATAAAGATAACTGAAAGATTTTTGTGTACAAATAACATTTTGTAGTTCACCATTATATGCATCTAACATAGTTAACTCTTCGATACTACAGTGCCCAAAAAAAGTAAGAGGAATTTTTTAAAAACTCTTTATTTATTTTTCCAAATTTATTTCATTTCAACTTTTTACAATCCTCAATTCAAGCTAAAAAACATCGGCAGGATGGCCTTCTCAGCGCGCGCCGATTCACGTTGAATCACTTCAATCGCCTCAAAACGGTGTCCCCAGTGGTCATATGAGCATAGGAAATAGCCAGAAGTCGCACGGTGAGAATACGGATTTTTGTGGAACGATATGGGGTTTCATTTTGGCGAAAAGGTCACGAAGAATCAATGCGGTGTGAGCTGGCGCATTCATTGTTTCCGGTACCAATCGAGATTTGACGTTTGTGGCCCAAAATGGAATGGACCGATCCTTTTGAAATTCCAACATCAGCAGCAAGATCTCTAATTGTGTAAATCTACGGTTTACAAGCACCAAATCTTTAATTGTTTGAAATGAGCTTCATCGGTTGCGCTTGATGGGCGATCAGAGGTTCTCTTCGTCTTCAATGCATTCTCTGCCTTCTCTGAACTGTTTATACCGCTTCTAAACATTTCTTTCCGATATAGGAATGCTCACCGAATGCCTTCTGCAACATTCTATACATTTCCTCAAGCAAAAGTTAATGCAAAGCCTCTTGCTCAATTCATTCAGACATTTCAAAATCGCCGGAAATCAGTTTTAGCGTCTCACAAAGCCAAGTG
>BPLR01003179.1:0-50220 GCA_021605095.1 Caerostris extrusa | reverse complement strand
GGCATTTGTGGTGTTATTTCCTTTAATCCCGCTGAGTGTGAGAATGAAGGCGGAAACTGCTGATGGCGCTTCCAGGACCTGGGGAAATGAAAGAAGCTACAACATAATAATGGGAGTGTGTGATGAGCTATAAGAGCCTGACCTAAATAATAGGTTGCATACACAGAAAAGCAAAAATTGTGAATTCACCTCTTCATTTCCTCGTGGTTCAGATCGGCGGAATCTGGAAAAAGCAGAAGACTATTTATGAAAATGTGTGAAAATTTTTTCTCTCATATCTATGTAATAGAAAAGGGTCGTAAGCCATCTTATATTAATTTTTTTGAAGATAAAATGAAAAGAGGAGGTCTTTGGTGCCAGACCTTAGTCAGGTGCTTAAATGTTGACTGATTGTGAAATATTTTACTGATACTTGAGATATCCTGGTATACGTAGGTAATTAAATGCACCTTCTTATGATGCTAACTGAATCAGTCCCCGCTGGGATACTGTAAATGCAGCGGTGTGGTGGCGGCTCAGAGACAATGTCTGTTCTTGAGATCCTGAATCAGCACTCAGTCGTGTTATATATACTTCCTCCAGAGACCCTGAATCCCAGTTCTGATCAAAGTGGAGTGACTCCAGTGGCTCAAATAGGTTGGCATGGCTCCTCGACAACAAAAGAGTGTGGCTAGGGTTTCTCCTGAATCAGTTGTATGCAGAACTCAGGCAAATTCAACAACTAAACGCTCCCAGATCCCCTTTAAAATTCATTAGCTAAAATTAAACAGTGGTGATATTATATGCAGTTCCTTGGCTAGTTTTCTTGATCCTGAACCATATATCAACAGGATGCAAGAAATTAAACATGGCAAGAAAACACATAGTTAAAAACCTATTCTCAAAATTCATTGAGGAAATCATGTGGTACGTATAAAATAGTTTTGGAAGACCTAATTAGACAAAGACTAAATTTGAATTGCTATTATTATAATTTTTATTTTTCACCATGTAGTTAGAAAATATTCATACATGTGTAGAACTACTGAGAACGAAATTCAACAATTATTAACCACTTCATCCCCCGCAGTATTAGTAGCAGCCCAGATGGTATTACGAATCTTCTTAACACTCTGTTGAGAAAATCTTAAAATGTGATTTGAATCGTCCATTCCTCTTAAAACGAACTATTCTTATGAATTCCTTATTATGTTTGTTTATTTTTTCCATCAATACTGAATTATGTAGGAATGCAAAAGCGAAACACTCCACTCCAGGCTTAGAGACACAACTACTGACCCTATTAGTTGCCTAGACATATTACTTAATTAGAAATAATTAATCTTGAAATGGTTTAACGTTCCATTCTGCAAACGAACGAATGACAGCTGATACTAGGTTCAGCTTAGACACAATTCTCTGAGCTTATTTTCTCGTTGATTTGAGAGCTTGCTGTATAGAAATACTTGCTGAAATGTGAATTCAACACATGACAGTTAGTGGTAACATAAGTGTCCTTATTAGCAGCCAGGCGTGTTACTTATTTTGAAATAAATCATTTACTGGCCTTCTGAATCGTTCATCTTCTTTTCAAAACGCCAGACGAATGGACAGTCATTCCACAGTTACTTTATTATAAAGACTTTGTTTATTTCTTTTCACTGGTTTCCTTCCAGAAAATGTCTGAGCAGCAAGAATAAAAATTTCATTTTGGAGTTTTCTAATAACAAAATTAATGTTCCTATTAGGCAGCAGCCCATTGTTGGAATTGTTCCATCACTCATTACAAATCTTGAAATGATTTGAATCGTTCATTCAAAACATATAACAATAAATATAAATTTGATTTGTTACAATTTCCAAATATTATATTTCATCAGAATAGAATATTCATACACGAATTAATGAGTTAACAAATTTAATAATTCCGATAGCAGCCTCCGCATATTGCAGATGGTTGAATCTTTTCGCTTTTGAATACCATTACAAATATTTGAAACGGAGTTTGAATTGTCCATCTCCATGTCTGAGTGCATTAACAAATATTTCAAAATTCTGCCAACTTTACTCAGTTTAATAATTTTCTTTCATTTATTCACTAAGCATTGTCTTAAAAATTGCACCAACTTTAAGCATTTTCTTAATTAAAAGAAAAATTCGGTAATTTTTTTTATCTGACAACAACGAAAATTATTTATGTTTTTTTGACAGACAATTTTTTTTGACATGGGCAACCAACAATAATTGCCTGACTAACAAATTTTTAGCCTTTAGCAAAAGAAGTATTTTAATGAAACTGACCCGTTTTGTCTCCAGATGAGGTCTTTCCGAGTTAATTATTGACGAATTGATTTCCTCTTATAAATAGTGCAGCAAAAAAATTTGCAAAACTCATCAGAAAATCGCATCACAAGATGAAAGTTAACACTACCTGTTCTTCTGGCTAAATATCAAAACATTGCGTGTTGGTACGGCGGTAGAACAAGAAAAAAAAAAAAAGAATGAAAGTAAAAGTTGGAGAAGGTCAATCAGCGGACGCCTTTTCCCATAATTATTTCGACCTACCCTGCCCCCACCCCCTTTTTATGGATGTTGAAATGATAACGAGTCGCGGTTGCCGTCGGTAAAGGGCTATCGTGAAAACTTCTCACGATTTGGCGAAGAGATTTCAAGAGGCAAGGGTTCCAGATTGGCGTTTTATCGCCCTAAAAAGAAGTGCTGAAATTGTAAACCACTCAAGCCTCTATTGATGGAAAATAATCAAATTATATCAAGGAATTCACGGAATTTAATGTTGCCATTCGTTCGTTTTGGAGATGGACGATTCAAACCGTTTCAAATATTTGTAAATGAGTATTCAGAAAGATTCGTAAAATACTTGTATGGGCTGCTAATAGGAACATTAATTTGTTGTTAACTCATTGAAATTTCGTAGTATGAATATTCTTCTATTGATGAAATATAAACAAATTGTAACGATAAATTTATGTTAGTAAATTTGTCATTCATTCAATTTGGAGATGAACGATTCAAATCATTTCAAAGATTTGTAATGAGTATTCAGAACGATTCAACATTAGGCTGCTAATAGGAACATTAATTTGTTATTAACTCAATGAAATTTCGTGCTATGAATATTTTTTCTATTGATGAAAAATAAACAAATTATAATAATAATAACTTCATGGAATTGAATGTTGTCATTCGTCCGTTTCGAAGATGAACGATTCGAAACCATTTCAAAGATTTGTAATGAATATTCAGAAAGATTCGTAAATGCTTGCCTGGCTGCTAATAAGGACACTATTTCCTAATAACTCGTTGAATTCTGTTCAGTATTTCTATGTAGTATTAACGAAAAATAAACAAATTATAATAATGAAATGGAATTTAATGTTGTCATTCGTTCGTTTTAGAGATGGACGATTTAAACCATTTCGAAGATTAGTATTCAGAAAGATTCGTAAATACATGTCTAGGCAACTAATAGGGTCAGTAGTTATTATTAACTCGTTGAATTCTGTTCAGCAATTCTAGGTAGTATTGATGGAAAAATAAACAAACTATAATAAGGAATTCATAAAAATTAATGATGCCATTCGTTCGTTTTAGAGATGGACGATTCAAATCATTTAAAGATTTATAACGAATATTTAGAAAGATTCGTAAATACTTGTCTGGGCTGCTAATAGGGATAGAAGTGGTTATTAATTCATTGAATTTCGTTCAGTAGTTCTACGTAGTATGAATATTTTCCTTATGGTGAAAAAATAAAATTATAATAATGAATTCGTGAAGTATTAATTAGGTGTTTAAACTATTTTATGCAATTGCATGAATTTATAATATGAAGATTTCCCCTATGAGAATAGTTTAATATATTTTCATTTTTTATGGAAAAAAATTCATTCTGCGTACATCCTGTTTGGTATAAGTTCAAGGATCTAAAAGCTATTAAGGACATATGTATATATGTACTATTTGGTATGAATTCGAGGATCTAGAACTGATTTAGTTGATATACCGAGGTATATATCCTGTTTGGTATAAGTTCCTGTATCTAAAACTGATTAAGGAGAAAAGTATACATGTCCTCTTTTTGGTATGCAAAGGTATACATGTCCTATTTGATATAAGTTATATGATCTAGAACTGATTCAGGGTGTATACAGAGGTATATATAACCTGACTGGTATAAGTTCAAGGATGTAGAATTGATTAAGAACGTATACCGAGCCATATACGCCTTGTTTGGTATAAGTTCAGGATCTAGAACTGATTAAGGAAGTATACAGAGGTGCATATGTATCCTGTTTGGTATAAGTTCCAGGATCTAGAACTTACAAGTACGTATACCGAGGTATCAGTATATTAGATATTTACAAATAATTAACATTCTTTTTCCAATAGATCATACCAAAAAGATGTATTTTATGTAAAAAAAAAAATTATTATAGATAAGCGATATATTATAGATATAAGAAAATTTCACAACATAATAAATCTAACTATACAAATTTCCACCAATCTAATAGTATAATATCCCCCACCCCCTCTTAACTACGAGATGAATCAGAGAAAATGAAAATTCATTAATTTATACTAATAATATGCAACTGTGAGACGCTACCAATTCAAACAACAACAGCTAGTTCAATTTAAATCATCCACCTCCAACGTTTCAATTGTATGACACATAGGTGTCACTTCTTCCATTTTAGTTATCAAACATATCGTTTCATAATTTATCTACTTTTCATAGGAATTAAAAATAACATCACAATTTGAACTTATATACCAAATTAACATCAGAATTGATATCAAAATAAAATATTTTGTGATTGTTAATATATAAACATATGCTGCATACATACTGAGAAGTAATTTTAAAAGTAAAGATGAGAACTTCATACCAAATATTGCTAATATTTCTTCTAATGGACATATGATCATACGTTTCAGTTAATATTTGAGTCAGTAAAGAATACCTTTAGATGCAAGTATGTAATATTAACGAGCATGAATAAATATGAAGCATATATCTTTATAGAAATATTACTTTTATATTTTATAAACTATAACTGTTTAATAAACTATAAATCAATTTTTTCCATGTAAAATCTAATATACTAGCAGATGTTCTACAAAAACATTCTTCTTTGTTGGCAGATGTTCTTTTTTAAAAATAATATATTATGTCAGAACAAAGTGGCCTGAATTTTTGTTTACGCAAAACATTTTAAAACATAAACAACAACATTAAACATAAACAACATTAACAACATTAAACGTAAAACATTTTTATCCTTTGTTATATTAAAAATATGTATATAAATAGAGCATATAAAATGAAAAATTCAAAAGAAATGTATTCAATATGTTTCATTAAAAAGAAAATCATTTTATGTTTTTGAGAATATCATAAAATGAATCATTTTTACTTGCATTTTGGTTGGAGGCATTTTGGGTAGTTCATTATATGTGCTGTTATAAATAAGGTAATCAAATTTAAAGGCGAAATAATTTTTAAAAAAATTTAAAAAATGATGAAATATAAAAGGAGAACAACTCTTGTGTAATAAAACTTTTGAACAACTTTTGTGTAAATAAAATATATTACACAAAAACAGTTGAAATGAAAAGAAAAATTATAAGAGGTGTTAGATAACAATATCCAACAAAATTAAATAAGTTTTCATATATAACTGGTGGACTGAAAAGTTCATAGGCTGACACATAGATGGCGTTACTAGTATTAAATCCATATGATTTTTAGTTAGGCCTAACCTTCAAAAGACATGTGTATAAATTTGACAGCTGTTGCACTATTAGTATGTGAGTTATAGCATTTTTAATGAAGTTATAGCATTTTCAGTATTCATCACGTGTAGTCCATTCGGCTGACTGTCGATTGGACTCCGGTGTGAAATGATGGAGCCATGTTTCATCCATTGTCCCATATCGACGTAAAAATTCGGGTTTATTACGATTGAACAGCTCAAATACTGCTTAGAATCATCAATTCGTTGTTGTTTTTTGGGTCGATTGTGAGCTCTGCGCGGCACCCACTTTGAACAGAGCTTTCGCATATCAAATATTCATTCATGATATGTCCAACACGTTTCTTTGATATCTTTAGGGTCTCAGCTATCTCAATCAACTTCACTTTACGGTTATCAGAAATTATTTTGTGGACTTTTTGATGTTTTCGTCGATAACAGCCTCTTTGGGGCGTCCACTGCGTGCATCGTCCTCGGTGCTCATTTCGTCTCGTTTAAATTTAGCAAATCACTTCTCTACGGTTGATTTTCCTGGTGCAAAGTCCGAATAATGTTTATCAAGCCAAGCCTTGGCTTCAGTAGTAATTTTTCGCCAAAAAGCAATGCTTTAATTAACACACGAAATTCCTTTTTATCCATTTTTTCAAACTAACAAAAATTGCTTCACTAAAAATGCTATAACTCACATACTAATAGTGCAACAGCTGTCAAATTTATACACGTGTCTTTTGAAGGTTAGGGCTAACTAAAAAATTATATGGATTTAATACTAGTAGCGCCATCTATGTGTCAGCCTACGAACATGTCAGCCCAACTGTTAAATGATATAAATAAAACTGAAAGAATACTTCAGTAAAAGAAGTTATGATATAAAAGCCTTTATTTATAATTCATTATTAAATTACTAGCCTTCATTCATTAAATTTCATATAAAAAGTAAAATTTAAATTAAGTATTTAGTAAATGCAGTCTAAATGTAAATAATAACCCCCTCCTGAAAATACATACTGAAAGTGAATATAAAGCCTTTCTGTAATAAATCGAAAATAAAAAAACTATTATGTATGTTAAATATCTATTTGCTCTACTTTTACTATTTATTTTAAAAAGATTTGTCATTCAAATGCTTTAAAGAAAAGGCAGACTTCAAATTGAAAACTTTCATTAATCAAGTCAGTAGAGATAATAAAAAAAAATTATGACATATAAAAAACAGTGAACTATTTACAAAGATAATAAAGCTAATGAATTATTCCTAGATAATTAGCAAAATTAATAAATAATTTAAAACTGAAAAATCTACTAGATTATATTATATAAATATATTAAATATAAAGGCCTGAGGGCCGACTGACTAGCGCTCAGACTGGCTTCGGGTTTGAGACCGCCGGCGCCATGGATGTCTTTAGTGGTTTCGAAATCCATTCTAAACCATAGATCCCAGTCTAATATGACGGGCGTAGGGCTGATAACCCTACCCCTAAAAGAAAAACATCTCCTGTCTCGAAATCTGCCAGTAGGCGGACGGCCTTGACCACCATCAGCTGTTGCGCAAATGAAAAGAAGATATACTAAATAAGTTAAATAATTATAATATATTTATTTCTATAAATCAATTTTCATAAGTTTATGTTATAAATTAATGTAATCTGTTCATTTTTTTTAGCAGTAAATAAATGTAAAGACATTTTTTTTTCCTAAATATTTCTCATTAATATTCTATTAATAAATTTTTTGCGTAATATTTCTTCCCTCCAAAATGATTAAAAAAAATAACCACTGTAACCTAAACTAACCAAAATAACCAACCAATCTAAATTTAACCAAAATAAACCCATAACCAAACGTATCACCATTTGTATGAATATTTTGTAATGTTTTATTATATTTCATATCAAAATGAACAGAAATTTAAATAAAATAAACATGAGAAGTAGATTTCCAGGTATTTCTCAAAATTGTTCTGAACCACTTCGTAACCTATTTTGGTTTCTAGGAAAATGTGAGCATGGAAAAGAAGCCAAGCGGCGATAAAGAGCCAATTCTAGTACGAAAAGTGATTGGTTTGGTTTGTCGCTTTACGGTCATCTTGTACACAGGAGGGCTAAACGGACGGGGCCCTACTGTTTTAAAGTGGATTCCGAAACACTCACAAAGAATCATGCCACAGCCAGGATTCGAACCTGGAGCATGTGGTACCAAAGGCCAGAGCGCTAGCGAATGGGTCATCATGTCGCGTACGAAAAGGGAGAAAGATATTTGCCCCAATTTTGTGTTCCTTTAGGATAGGAGGCGTTATTTTATTATTACTTTATGTTCACGCCTTGCCATCCGATGGCTTTGTACAAATGCGGCGATTAGAAATCACAAGTTTTGAGCTCCATATACTAATGTACAACAAACAGATTTGCAGCAATTTCGAAATCGAAATGAATGGAGTGCCGTTTGTCAACATTCGGAGAACTTCGACATGGTCTGGTGTCAGATTATGGTCACGCAATAAAATCAAAAAAATGACAGGATGCTTGTTTTACATTTGAATGCTTTGAGCCGCGAAAGCTTTTTCCCGGGAAGGAAAAAAAAAAAAATTTCTTTTAAAAGCAAAACTCCTAGTCCTTTTTTTTCAAAAAAATGTCGACATTTCTTTGATACGTAACCAAAGACCTACAAATACCTGGAATGTAAATTTTGTTTCCCCAAGGGTTGCGCGCAGTTTGGAGAGTGACTGCCTAACACTCTCCAAACTGTTAGGCAATGACGCTCACTACTCTGGCATTCAAATATGAACAGCATTTAAAGGGATATAAAGGTGCTTAAAACAATCACAGTTAACTTCTAGTTCCAAGTTTTAGCGAAGAACTTCAAATCCAAACGCGTCTTAAGAAAAACGTTTTTTATGTGTTTCTCAGGTGACATGCGGCCCAATTGGGTAGCGCTCTGGCCTTTTAGTATCACAGGCTTCAGGTTCGAATCCTGGCAATGGCATGGATGTTTGTGTAGAGGTTCGGAATCCACTTTAAACTGTAGGTCCCGGTCTGTTTAGCCCTCGTGTGCACAAGCGGCAAACGAAACCAGGACTTGACATATCTTAGGACAAACATGATTAACTTTTTACTCATCGACGTTTAAAAATCAATATTACATAAGATTTTGCATTTAAAGAAATTAACATGTAAATTTTTAAACAAACTTAAATGTAACCTTCAGAAATAATAAAAATAAATATTTTCAATTATTGAATAAAGAACCTGATGGCCGAGTGGCTAGAGCTCTGATCCTCGGTACCACTGGCTTCGAGGTATAGGCGATGACATAGATGGTTGTAATGGTTCGGAATCCACTTCATACAATAGTTTCCGCTCTAATAGAGTGTAGAGCGTAGGGCTGACAATCTTACCCCATAAAAAGAAAGCAACATCTCATATTTCAGAATCTGGCAAAAGGCCTTGGTCCATCAGGGGGCTGTCGCGCCATTAAAGAAGAATTATTGAATAACATGTTAATTATTTACTTGAGAATTTCAATTAGCTGCTTATTAAGTGAGGATTCTGTGGGATTATTCGCAATTTTCTCTTATAATTACATAATTGGGATTTTAGAAAGCACTCAGAAATTTATTGCCAATAGAGAGAATTTTAATATTATTTTGAGAGATACGTTCATATTATAAAATTTGAATACAATTTAGGAGAATGCAATTTGAATGCAATACAATATCTCCCAAATTACAAATTTGAATACAATTTGAATATTTTTGGGGATATCTTCATATTATAATATTTGCATTTCCAACTCTACTTTTTATGAATTAACTCGTGCATACTACATGTAAAATAAAAACAGATAATTAGATTAGATTAGTTTTAAATTAGTTAGATTTTTAGATTAAGTAAGATTTATTAATGAATCTTTATTGATTTTTTTTAAATATTAAAAATATTCTAATTAATAATTATTTTTTTTTGTAATTATTGACACTGGAGAATCCAAATACTAATTGAGCCCTGCGGTCACTTTGACTGCAATTGTTTTCTTTTTAGACTTTACAATCCGTTTCAATAACCGAATCAGTCTCTTTCACTGAGATTCTCCTTCTATCCACTCTTTTTGCTTTGCCGAGCTTGACTTGCCGCGCACTGTGTACACTGTCATGACTTCAGACACCATACCATTAGAAACTCTACTTTTAAATTAATGTCGTGCATACTACATGTAAAATAAAAACGGAGATAATTAGATTAGATTAGTTTTAAAAGATTAGATTAAGTAAGATTTATTAATGAATCTTTATTAATGTTTTTTTTTTAAAGTATTAAAAAAAGATTCTAATTAATAAATTTTTTTGTAATTATTGACACTGGAGAATCAAATACTAATTGAGCCCTGCGGTCACTTTGACTGCAATTGTTTTCTTTTTAGACTTTACAATCCGTTTCAATAACCGAATCAGTCTCTTTCACTGAGCTTCTTCCATCCACTCTTTTGCTTTGCCGAGCTTGTCTTGCCGCGCAGTGTGTACACTGTCATCACTTCAGACACCATACCATTAGAAAAGCCTAAAAGCTGGGATGTTTCCAGCTTTGACAATCTGTGAGGTCTGACATTTTACGCTTTTGACAAAAATCCAAGACACCTACAATTTCACTAAAGCTACCTCATACTACCATGATATATACTTTTTTTATATTAAAAAACAAACTGGTAATTAAGATTACATTTTAATGCTCACGAAGCGCATTCTTAAATGTCACTTTTATTCATAGGTGTTTCCATTATTTTGATACCACATATTTTGATTTTAAAATAATTAAAAACCATTTTAAAACTGCTTATAATTATAAAACTGGTTATAATTTAATTTATGGGGCATTGCTTATAAATTATATGCAGTTTATTTTCTTTTATGCCTTCCTTCCTACTACATAGATTGGATAGGAGAGTCGAGTACCTGTGCACATAGAATTCTGAGCAGATGTGCAGAATTCTATTTATAATAAAACAAAGCATCACAGAATGAGCAGAATTTAAAAAATTAAAGCAAAGAATCAATAAGAGAGAAGATAGTAATAAGATAATATAGAAGAAAAAAAAGTTAAAGAAAGGAGAAAACTAAATAAATGATGACAAATGTAAGCAATATAAAAATACACGAATGCTTAATAGAAACATATAAATACTTAAATACAGATATAATGGAAATAAATGGAAAATATTCTAATTAATCCTTCCTTCCCGAAATTTAGAATAGTGTCCGATTGAATTTCAAATTAAAAATTACCCACAATTGTCTTATTTATTCAAAATCCCACAACACATCTTGAAACAACGAATAAAAAAAAAACAGCTGCTTTTCAATAAACTTATCACATTTTTTTTTATTTATTTTGCAGTTGCTTTCATTTTAAACATTACAATCCGCTTCAATACCTGTCTGTCTCTTTCACTCAGCTTCTCCTTCCGTCCGCTATTTTGCTTTGCCGAACTTGTCTTGCCTCGCAGTGTGTACACTGTCATGGCTTCAGACACAGTACCTCCATGAACGCCTAAACGCTGGGATGTATCTGCCCCAGTTGCTTCAGCTAGTCGGGCTTCAAGTATTTGGCTTCTTTGAAAGTCTGTGAGATGCGACATTTTACGCTTTTGACCGAAATCCAGGACGTATATAATTTCACTAAAGCTACCTCATATTACCATGATACATACTTTTATATTAAAAAAATCTGTTAGCAAAGCTTACATTTTAATGCTTATGTAGCGCATTCTTAAATATAATTTTTATTCACAGGTGTTTCCATTATTTTGATAACCACCTGTAATTCATTTATATTTTTATTTTAAAATAATTAAAAACAAAATTTAAAATTGATTATAATTATATAAAAATAAATTATTATTAAAATATATATGCTTATAAATTATATGTAGTTTATTTTTTATATGCCTTCCTGCGTACTAGATTGGATAGGAGAGTCGAGTACCTGAGAACATATGCTCAGAATTCAAATATAATAAATCAAAGTATAAGCAGGATATTTAAAAACTTAAAGCAAACAGTTAATAGGAGGGAAAAATTTTAAAAAAAAAAAAAAGTTAAAAAGTTAAGGGGAGGAGAATTAAATAAGCGGGGACAAATATAAGCAATATAAAAATACATCAAAGTATAATAGAAACATAAATACTTAAATACAGATATAATAGAAATAAATGGAAAATATTCTATTTAATCCTTCCTTCCCGAAATTTAGAATAGTATCCGATTAAATTTTAAATGAAAATTTAAGAATAAACAGCAAAAAATAAAATTTTGATTCAAAACTATCGAGACACAGCTTGAACGAACGGGTCCCAAAAAGCAAACACTATTAGTTCCTTTAGAAACTAAAACAATGTAAACAAATAACCCGCATTTGTTTTATTTATTCAAAATCCCACAACGTATCTGAAACAAAAAAAAAAAAATAAAAAATAAAAAAAGCTGCTCTTCAATAAACTTATCACACTTTTTTATTTATTTGCAATTGTTTTCCATTCATTTCAATGTCCTTCAATATTAGTTGGTCTTTTCACTCAGCTTCTCCTTCCGTCCATTATATTGCTTTGCCGAGCTTGTCTTGCTGGCGCAGTGTGTACGCTGTCATGACTTTAGACACCATACCTGCATAAACGCCTAACAGCTGGGATGTTCGATCGCAGTACCTCCAGCTAGTTTGGCTTCTAGTATTTGGCCTCTTTGAAAGTCCGTGAGGTCTGACATTTTACACTTTTGACAAAAATCCAAGACTTACGTATACAACTTCACTAAAGCTACCTTATATTACCATAATACATACTTTTATATTAAAAAAAAATGGTAGCAAAGCTTACATTTTAATGCTTACGTAGCGAATTCTTAAATGTCACTTTTATTCACAGGTGTTTCCATTAACTTGAAAACCACCTGTAATTCATTTATATTTTCATTTTAAAATAATTAAAAACAAAATTTAAAACTGATTATAATTATATTAATTTATTTTATGAGGAATTACTTATAAATTGTATGCAGTTTATCTTTTATATGTCTTCCTTCCTACTAGATTAGTTAGGAGACGAGTGGCTGTGCACATCTGCTCAGAATTCAAATGTAATAAAACAAAGTATTACAGAATGAGCAGGAATTAAAAATTTAAAGCAAACAGTTAATAGGAGGGAAAAAAGTTTTTAAAAAAAAATTTAAGGGGAGGAGAACTAAATAGGAGATGACAAATATAAGTACTCTAAAAATGCATAAATGCATAATAGAAACATACAAATACTTAAATACAGAAATAATGGAAAGTATTCTATTTAATCCTTCCTTCCCGAAATTTAGAATAGTGTCCTATTGAATTTCAAATGAAAATTCAAAAATAAACAGCAAAAAAAAAAGTACTTTGATTCAAAACTATCGAGACACGGTTTGAACCAACGGTTCTCAAAAAAAAACATAAAACAAACAACTATTAGTTCCTTTAGAAAACTAAAACAATGTAAACAATTACTCATATTTGTTTTATTTATTCAAAATCCCACAACATATCTGAAACAACAAATACAAAAAAAAAAAAAAAAAAAAAAAAAAAAAAAAACTGATCTTCAATAAACTTATCACATTTTTTTATTTATTTGCAGTAGTTTTCAATTTAGACATTACAATCCACTTCAATACTAGTCGGTCTCTTTCATTCAGCTTCTCTTTCCGTCCACTCTATGGCTTTGCCGAGCTTGTCTTACCACTCTCTGTTTCGTACGCTGTGATGACTTTAGACAACGTGCCTCCATAAACGCCTAAGAGCTGGGATGTTTCGATTACACTTGCTCCAGCTAGTCGGGCTTCTATAATTTGACCTCTTTGAAAGTCTGTGAGGTCTGATATTTTACGCTTTTGAAATAAATCCAAGATTTACGTATACAACTTCAATAAAGTCAACTCATACTACCATGATATATACTTTTTTATATTTAAAAAAAAAAAAAAAACTGGTAGCTAAGCACATTCTTAAATGCCACTTTTATTCACATGTGTTTCCATTATTTTGATAACCCCTTGTACTTCATTCATATTTTAATTTTAAAATAATTAAAAACCATTTTAAAATTATATAACTTAAATTTATAAGATGCATTGCTTATAAATTAGATGCAGTTTATTTTTTATATGCCTTCCCTTGGATAGGAGTCGAGTACCTGTTCACGTAATGCACATCTGCTCAGAATTCAAATATAATAAACCAAAGTATCACAGAATGAGTAGGAATTAAAAAATTTAAAGCAAATAGTTATTAGGAGGGAAAAAGTTTTTAAAAAAAAAAAAAAAAAAAAAAAGTTAAGGGAGGATAACTAAATAGGAATAATATAAGCAATATAAAAATACATAAAGGCATAATAGAATCATATAAATACTTAAATACATAACAGACAGATATAAATACAGATATAATGGAAAGAAATGGAAAATATTCCATTTAATCCTTCCTTCTCGAAATTTAGAACAGTGTCTGGTAGAAATTCAAATGAAAATTCAAAAATAAACAGCAAAAAAAAATTTTGATCCAAAACTATCGTGACACGGTTTGAACCAACGGTTCTCAAAAAAAAATAAAACAAACAACTATTAGTTCCTTTAGAAACTAAAACAATGTAAACAATTACCCGCATTTGTTTTATTTATTCAAAATCCCACAACGTATCTTGAAACAACAAATAAAATAAAAAATAAATAAAACATCTGCTCTTCAATAAACTTATCACACTTTTTTTTTTTTCCCCCTTCCCTCCATATCCGTATCTATTTGTACGTCCCACAATTTGAAATAAAACAAAACGTTCAAAAAAAAAAAAAAAAAAAAAAGAGCAATAAATGCTACGAACAGGTTGGAAGGAAAAGGAGGGAGGGGTGGAAGTTCGAAATGCGGAAACCGAGATTGAAAGAAGAGCGAGAGAGAGAAGGAGAGAGAGAGAGACGAAACGAGAGAAAGCATTATTATTATTTTGTTTCAGCGGAACGACATTCATCAAAATAAACGGCAATTCAATTCACTCCGCGTGCCCATCCCTAGTTCTGCTCTCTTCTACCCATCTCCCCCGCAGAGCAGTGGACTCGTTTCGCCGATCGATCGCAACGACGAATCAAGTCGGTCCGACTCTCTCCCCCACCCTCTCTGGAACATTTCCTCCCCCTCCCCGCGTCCACTAATCTGGCAACGGTGCGACGATATTACATCCGCCTGTCATCGTCCATTGCGCTCCCTTTTTTTTTTTTTCTTTCGCTGGCATTGCAGAAGCGGAGTCAGGAAAAGTTTTCGTAAGAAATGAAAAATAAAAATTCTTTTTAATTTTTTTTTTTTTTTTTTTTTTGCTTTTTCTTTTTCTGTTTCTCTTCCGCGTCTTTTTCTCTCTCTCGGTGAATATGAATTCTTTTCAATTCAAGAGCGACGACGCAGTTTTGGCAGCTTTTGTTTGCTTTTAATTTGTTCCATTCGTGGTTCGATGCAGAAAGTAAATTTCCAGTGAAAAAAAAAAAAAAAATTGTTTCCTCTTTTTCTCTCCCGTATGTTTTTTTTTTTTTTTTTTCAGCTTTTGTCTTATTGTAAATCGAGATAATTTTTTTTTATTATTTTAAGATTTTTTTTTTTTTTTTTATTTATTTTAATCTTCAGCTTTTGGCAACAATTTCGAGGATTCAGATTGAAGATTATGTATGACACGGGTACAGAAATCGTAACAAAAATTCTATTACAACTAAATCGAATAACTCTTTGGATCTCTGGATTTATAGTTCAACGTGGATGCAGTTACAGTTAATACCCCGACTTACGCGAATTCGGAGTTATGCGGGTTTTTTCTTTTTTTTTTTTTCTGGCAACACTGTTGTCTGCTATCTTAAGTGTTGTTCTTGTTCGAGCGTTTTATTTTCCTTATCATTTTATTTGAATGGTCTGGCTTTACTGATCAAGAGGGCCTGAATGGCCGAGTGGCTAGCGCTCTGGCGCTCGATACCACAGGTTTCGGGTGCGAGTCCCGGTGGTGCCATGGATGTTTGTAGTGGTTCGGAATCCACTTTAAACAGTAGGTCCCAGTCTATTAAGCCCTCGTGAGACAGAAGATGACCGTAGAGCGACAAATCAAATCAAATCACTGATCAAAATATTGTCATTATAGAGATCACTTCATGAGTCTATGAGTACGAAATGGGTACCTTTGAAAGAAGAAAAAAATTTAGTTATCATGTTTTCTTAATTTCTTTTTTCTATGTGAAAGGAATAAGTAGAATTAATTATGGTGGCTCCAAGTTATGTAAAGTTATGACGGGCCCTTTTTCTGAAGGAACTGAATTGGTATCTGAAGGATATTGGTGCAGAATTGTGGTATGTCACTATTGGGTCTGATGGTTTGTCAAAATGGGCAATGGAATGGGATGTGGGCAATTTTAGGGTGGAGATCAAATATGGACCATCTCGTTTCGGCATAAGTCTTTTGGTTTTTAATTTACTGATGAAATGTAAAGTGACCCAAACTTTGCTACAGGAAGTTTGAAATACTTGAGGCCATTTCTTGTCAATTGCTGCTTTCGTTGATCTTGTTTCAGTTCAGTTCGTTCTCTGGTGTCATTTATGATAGGTTTATGATATTTATTCTCTGATATCGGTTGCAGTTTTTAAGTACAACGTGAGTTATTGTTTTCCACCACAACCTTGAAATCTTGGATGGTTTTATCCATAGTTCCACCATTGACCTTCCAAATTGTTGGAAAGTAGGTGTACGCTCCATGGTTTTAAAGACGGCCGTATTCATAGCAAAACGAATAACTGGTAGCTTTGAATGCCAGTCATCATGTTCATCGCTTAAAAGGATTGCCAGACTGTCTGTTTTTGCGTTACACTGGATTCGCTTGGGAAAGTAAACTGGTATTAATGTTTGACTAATGTTGAGGGTAAAGCAAACCTGTTGGAGGATAAGGTCCGGGAACTGGGATTCAGTGTCTCTGATGTGTCTTCTTGGTATATCATAATGTAAGAAGACTTCTTCAATTAGAGTTATGGCACATTCACATGTAGGGGATGAGATAGAGGAAATAACTCAATACATCTCTTAGCGCAATCTTTTATGATGAAGATCCATTGATTGTTTGTTTTTGTTTTATGCAATGGTCCAAACAATAGATTCGGAACAATAGATAGGTCACAATAAAGATTATCTCAAACCGATGTGAGTAGACAGAAGTTCTCAGCAAACCAGCAAGTTTTTATTCAGTGCCTTGTAGCGAGAACATTCAGCGCTCTTTTCTCATAATACTTCTACTCTGTCTCTCTCTCTCTGTCTTCTAATACCACATGTTTCGGTTTGAATCCCAACGGTGCCATGAATGTTTGTAGTGGTTCGGAGTCCACTTAAACCGTAGGTCCCGGTCTAATTAGGCCTCGTATGCGAAAATGACCGTGGAGAGACAAAACCAAGCCAAACCTCAATTACAGCTTACCTTTCTAAGACCATTTGGAGACCTGAGCGATGTTTCTCAAATGAGAAGAGAATTAATTTCGGGTGGTGAGTTCGGTAATTTCGGTTTATTCGAGAAGATTCAGAGAAATACCATAGTCCTCTACCGGGATCTAAGATCATACTTGAGTAAGAACAATTTTTTTAGTATTTTTAAGTACTATCGTTTCTGTTGGAATGATCTTTCTTTGGACGCTATTATAGGGAATATCTGATGTCTTTGAATTCCACCATCTGCAAATGTCATATAAATGGTTTGGTTATCGAAAGACAGGCCATGTTCTTTTAAAAAAGAACATAGCCACCGAATGGGTAACACTAATATCAGCACACATTGCTGTTTGTGTATTACAGGCGGAAATTTCGAGGATGCTCGCTGGGTGAATTTTTGTGGAAGTATAGAGTTGAAGCGATTGAGACTTACTTCTGTTTTTGCATTAGTGAATTGCCCAGCAAACATTCAAATTTTATAACGTCTAGTGCTCCACAACCATAGTAAGTAATAGCAAACGGGTTTCTGTTTGGTATCTGGCGTTGTTTTGGTTTCTCTTTGTTCCCTTGAAAATTCTTTTCTTGGAAAGCTGAGTCTCTGTGTTCGTCTTTGTTTGGATAAAACTTGTTGACATCTGCTTGTGGCTCTTTTCGAAGATTGTCATAGAAGTCTAGCTTCTAAACTAAATCTTCAGAGGTAACCCAGTCACACTATGCATCCAAAAGTGGTATTTCACTTCTGGTGGGACCCTCTTCTTCATTAGTCGACAATCATCGCATTTTTAAGTCTATCAAATTCTTGAATTTTCAGTTCTGTTAATCAGTCATCAAGGTAGATTCTGAGATAGATAGCCCTCAAGGTAGATTCAAAATAGTAATCTTTCCCAGTGTTATCTATTGATTTTCTGTGAGTTGCATAAAGACGACATGTTTCAAGCACATATCCAGGACCTTTGTAACAGGATTTGTTTAATATGATCAAAGTTTTGAGCCTTTATTGCAGCGAACTTGAAGAGTTGTGCAATGTCACTTGGTAGGGCACAAAGAAGATATGCAACACAATTGACCTTTTCTACTTTAGAAATGTTAGTTGCCTTTTCAAATAAAATAAAAAGCAATGATATGTTAAGTTATCTTCGGATTGATCTCTGATATCAACTCTTCAATATTAAGGTTTGCTTAATTATAAGCAAAGAAAATTATCTGTCGGTTGTAAAAGTTTTGAACTTTGATTTGCAGATTAAGATTTTCCAATTTGAATGCATTTTGTTGTTCTGTTCTACGTATAATATCTCTTCAATTATGGATGTCCGGTAATTTCGGAGAAAACCTGTGAAAATCCCGTCTTTTGTAATAATTTCTTTGATGTCGATGATTCTTGATACACATGATATATTAATACCTATCTCTTGTGCTAAGAGAATAAGTTCACATCTTTTCCTTTGTCCAGAAAAGCCATTGTAAATGTTAAAATTAAACAAGTTTATGATTTAGAATTTTGATGTAAAGTAAAAGTTAACTAAAGTACAGTACATAAATTCTGAAATTAAAAGACATATGTTGCAATTACTTAACATGATGTGTTTGAAAAATAATCTATTATAAAATCTTCTAACACATAATACAATTAATAATAGAAATTCTTTTAGAAAATAATTCAATGTAAACAATATTTAGAATCTTTAGTTTTAAATATTGACTAGCACTTTCAGTGCTATTGGAACTATCAGCTCAGTGCTACAGGTTTCGCGTTCGGAGTACCGGCGGTGCCATAGATGTTTATAGTCGTTTCCACTTTAAAGCGCAGGTCTCGGTCTAATATGACTGCAGAGTGTTGGGAGTTGAGCTGACAACCCTACTCCTCAAAAAATAAAACATCTACTGTCTCGGAAATCTGCCGATTAGCAGATTGTCTTGGCCCAACATGGGCTGCTGCTGCACCATTGAAGAAGGAGTTTCAAATATTATTGTATAAACAGTTAAATCACTGATAATGTAATATTGCCTATAACAAATAGAAGAAATTAGTATTAAAAAAAAAGTTCTTAGAATATTTTTTTTACATTATTCAACTATATATTTAGATAAAGTCGAAATTAATATATATGATTTTTATTCAATTTAAATTCTGCTGTTAAAGTAACTTCATTTTTAAATTTATAAGTACAATAAACATACTTGAATTTTTCGATCCCAATACAGAAAACGGAACAAATATTCCTGAAAAGTTTTACTTCTAAATACTACACACAAGAGCAAAACTAAATTAAAATAGTCCACAACTTAGACAAAATAAAAAAAAAAGAGCTTCATTGAAAATCATAATGCACGCAAAATTCTAGCTGACGCAACTCAGAGTTGCTATTTTGAATGTTTCCTTTTGTAGTACGGTGTTATTTAATAAGCATTTAGGACTTACAATTAATAGTTTAAATAGTCGTTGTCAAAAGGTGCGCTCTAGAATTGCACTAAAGGGTGCCACCTAGAATACCAGGTGCGCCCTGTGGTATTCTACAAAAAATATGCGTTAAAATATAAAACTAAATATAATTACTCCTTTTCTTGTCGGTTTTTGCGCAGCTTTCGTTATAAACAACCCCAATAACCTTTTTGATTGTTTTAAAGTCTTTTATTCACATAAAAAGTCAAACAGTGATAATGCGCCAAAAATCTTTCGAGAATAGGCTCCTTCCGAATAATCCTTCGAATTTTCTCATAGGCTGCAATTTCTATTGCGGCCTATAAAATTCCTTCTTCTTCACTGGCCCAACAGCTCCATGGTAAGCCAAGCCCATCTGCCTATTGATAGATTTCGAGACAGTAGTTGTTGTTTTTTTTACGTCTTTTGTTGTCATCCCTACCCCCGACGCTCTACAGTCATATTAGACCGGGACCTACGGTTTAAAGTGGATTCAACGAAACACTACAAGTTTTCGCGGCGGGAACTCGACGATCGAGACCCTATTCCGCCTTTTGGGACTATCCAGGCTCCCTATGAGATTCCGCTCATGTACTCCAGGTTGGCAAGGTTGATTGGTTAATCTTAATTGAAGAAGAAGAACTAGTAGTTTTATCCATTGATTGTGGATTGATGTTTAAACACAAGGAATTGTCTCTTAAAACCTTCTTTAAAAGAAGAATGCGAGTTAATATCCCAAAAAAGATTTCAAATTTAACTACACTTTTCGACATCATATTTGTATGCATTAGGATTTTCTACCCTCAGCACAACTTGAAGTGTAAAAGGAGAAATCTTCAATATGATGATGAGGGAAATGAGAGTTCATAACAAGAAATATATGCCCAAAAGATGGAAAAAATCACCTTCCTGGTCTGTCGCGCGCATTACTTATTGTCTGTCATAATCACAAGAATAAATAAACTTGAGGTGCATTTCATTTCATTTATTGGTTATTTTTTTCTGTAATATTTTATGCCCAACATTTATATCTCAGAAATATGTGTTTTATAGTAGTAATTATTTGTAGGACTTAAAATGCCTACTTCAAAGATTTAGAATCTACTAGTTTAAAACTTAGCATTAATGCTTTTCTTTAATCAAACAAAAATACACATATGTTGCATTTTAATATATGTGTATTACTACATTATAGCTAAAATTGTTAGCAATTTTTAACACTAACTCATAAAACACATTACAAAAGTAATTTAAATGTAAAATAATTACATTTATATTTTGGTGAGACAATAAGTAATAACAAAGGTTCTTATTCAAAAGGGTATAAGTCAACTAATAATCAATTAAATGATTTTACATGGCTTCTATTTAAAAATGAAAAAAAAAAAATACAGAATACGATTTGTTTTTATTAGGATTAGTAATTCCGTTTGTATAAAATAGAAACAAACATTATCAAACAAGTTTTTGTTTATTGTTTTTTATTTTCCCCCTGAGGATAAGGATTTAATGGAAATCCTATGACGTCATAATCGTGTTGAAGAAAAAATTATTACCGAGCTGTTATTATTATTATTATTATTCTTTTTGGACTTGAATAAAGCGTTGGTCGCTAGTGTAAAAGGTTAGGAAGTTAATTATGATAAGCGGTTATATAACAATTATTTATTGTATTTTAAAGACACATACAGAAGAACATTAAAAGTTAAAATTCTGAACAAAGAGTTAAAGGAAATCTTTTCTTTTTTTTTTTTTACAGAAAAAAAAGAAAGGGGTGACCACAAAATAATTTTTGTTCACTACTGAGGAAGTTCAGTCAGTATAAAAGAAGGTGCATATAAAGGGAGATGCCCTTATATATATATATTATTTTATGGAACTTAAAAAGATGCTTTATTTAATTTGTGGACAATCAAGGGTTATATCTACTAGTGACGATATAAAAATATACTGGGGAGTATAAGGAGAGTCTACTATTCTTTGAAAGAAAAGCAGTTCAAAGTTTAAATGCCAGGAAAATATATAATAAAAAATGAAGACTATATAATAAAAATGATATTTATTTGAGCGTAATTTTCTGAACCGAAAATTTCCAATGGGAACATCTGAAATAAGGGCTCTATGGAATGAAAAAACAAAGTTATTTATATTTTCCTCTAGCAAGTCCATTTAGAAATCGATGTAACTTAGATGGACGCACAAAAGAGCGCTGATATATAAATGAAGTTTTTCTGTATCTTTCTAAGGCGTTTCGACTCAAGAGACAACGGCCTAGGACCGGCCCCCTCCGGTAAAAACTATGTCTACGACAGCAATCTTTTCTTTTTGATTTCGACGAATAATTTGCTGATGAAGTCCTTTTTTATTTATTTTTTTCCCTTTCTCTCAAAATAGTATGTCTTAAATGTAGTATGAAAGACTACAGTACACGATTCAGTATAGTAGTATTGTTAATGAAAAAGCTACATTCAATACGTATGTTTTGAATGTGAAAAAATTCACTTTGCAACCCTATTTCTGGTTCTCGAACCAAAGAAGCTTTTGCTGATTAGGTGATGTTTTCATGAGTTCGTAAGCTTTGAATTAACTGGCGACATTATGAGTAGGCACTGTTTCAAAAAAAGTCGACTAAAAGATGGCGTTTGGGATGTTCAGCATCTTACTTCGTAAGTTACACTACCTGGAGGTAGTTTTCGGGTTTTCTCCCATAGGATAGCAGCTGAGGTGGCCAAGTGGCTATGGCGCTGTGTATCACAGACGGATTCGAATCCCGACTGTGGCATGGATGTTTGTGAGTGGTTCGAACCCACGATTGTTAGGTCCCGGTCTGTTTAGAACTCGTATGCATAAAATTATCTGTAGAGTGACAAACCAAAAACCTAACCAAACGCGGGTAGTTCTTCTTAAAAGTCCTCCCGAAGGCACTGCCCTCCTTTTTCTGCTACCTCGAAGTCAAGAAGATTTCTGCCTATGTGGTGCTCCATCAAAATAGAAGCTGCACCTTTTCTCTTATCCATGAGTAGATTACTCAAGGGGTGCCTGTCTCCTCGAGGCCGGACACTGAGGATTAGCCTCCAAAAACAACAACTGGGTCGACGATATACACTTTTCATTCTGTTTTAGTTTTTAAGATAGATAGTTTTGCAAGATAGTTTTTTATACTAATTATTCTTCATATAATTTAATAATATTTAAGATGTTAAGATGCCACTAATATAGTGTATAATGTGATGGTTAGGATTCAGTTTTCAAAATATTCTTAATAAATTTATTCTGTTGTCATTGAAAGATTTTAATTTTATTTTAAAAAAACCACATTTTGTTTTGAGTTATATATATTTTATTATTGATAAAAAAAGAAATCAATAAAGAAATTCTAAAAGGATTACATTTTAAAAATAACAACCTCAGATCACTTAGACATAGATTTTACTGTTTCCATCTATATATATAAAGATAGATTAGAAGATGCATTAGAAGGTGCATTATCTAAACCTTATTTTGAAAGTAATGCATTTGTAAAAAAAATTTTTTAAGACTTCATAAAGATTACTTTGATTACAATATTCTCATTTAATAAATCATAAAAAAAATGAGGATAATTTTTTTTCGTTGGTATTAATGTCTTCTGTACAAAGAAATTAAAGATGGCACATACAATTAAGACGAAGGTTTTAAATATACATTTTTTTTCTTGGTTACAAATTAAACCGTTCGAGGTGGAAAAATTGTGGAATATTTTTACTAAAGCGATCGATCGCTTTAGCTTCTTATTCTCGGTTCTTAACTCAAGGGACTGACCATTACTTAGAAGACGAAAGAGAGAGAGAGAGAGGGGGGAAGTGGAAAAGTGCAGATTAAAAATGGAGTTGAAAAGAATAGGGAAAAGCAAAAGAAAAGAAATGAGGGAACTCATTTTAGCATTTAACTATGGCTTGTGCGGATCGTCAGCAATTAAAAAGTTCAACGCTAGGTTTTTTTTTTTTATTTTTTTTTTTATTATTTTTTTAAGTGCCCCATCTCTTCAACATGAATTTTTTAATTTTTTTTTTTTGTAATGTCGGGCTTTTGATAAAAATTGCTTTTTCTCTCCTCAAAAAGAAACCCAGAAAAATGAAAAGACAAGAGGTGTTCTTGAAGTGAGAATTGCATGCATTTATCCTTCTATATTTCGGTATGAATTAGAAAAAAAAAAAAATGGGGTAGGGGGGAAGCATAGATGGGAGAATTCTTGCAGCAAAATCTGCAGTAATTTTTTTTATACTATACCTATTAATGAAAAGAAAGAGAATGTTTGAAAAATGTTTAAAAAATTTCCATTTTGCATCGTTTTCCAGGAAATATTTCCCGTCATTGCAGTAGAGTTTTTATGGTCATTGCAGCAGTAGAGCTTAATGAATCATTGCAGTTAAGTTTTAATGAGTCATTGCAGTTAAGTTTGATGATGAGTCATTGCAGTAGAGTTTAATGAGTCATTGCAGTAGAGTTTAATGAGTCATTGCAGTAGAGTTTAATGAGTCATTGCAGAAGAGTGCATTGACTCTACTCTACTTCAATGACATAAATGACGAAATTACAGTAATGACGAAATACTGCATCACTACCTACACTGATAGATCATCCAACTCGATCAACGTTTTGTAACGGGGCTGTTTTTGCTGTTCCCAGACGGAAAAAAGAATTGAATTGCTGCCGGTACTGGAAAAATTGCATCAAACTTCACAGGAGATCTGCTGGCCATTCAAAAGGTATGAGGTTTTTATATGAGTCTACCTCCATCACTACAGATGAATGGAATTACCATCTTCACTGACTCAAGGTCTGCCTTTACAAGCTCTTATTAAACTTTTTCAAATATAATTTTGAACATTCTATCTCTTTTTAGAACAAATCCACTGTTTGCACAGAATGTGTATCCTGCAATGGATCCCTGCTCCAGTGCATTTAGAATTGAATGAAATTGCAGATTCTTTGGCGAAGTCTGCATCAGATTGTCACCCCTTTGCAGATGCAAAATGCCTTGGTAAAACTTATAATTCCTTCCAGAGAATACCAAATGACAGAACTAAATGTCGACAGAGGAACAGCTACTACTCTCACAAGATGAAGGATGAAACACCACAAAAATAGAATAGTTCTGCTGATGGCATTAAAAATTAACAAAAATGTTTCAACTGCCCTGATGTTGAGCTTACTCGTCGTCCTGTCTTGGATTGCCCAACTGCAAGCATTATCTGGACCATCCTCGGAAGAGGATTTATACTCCGAACTGATAATCGATGTAGCCAATATTATTCGATATAATGGTTTATTTCAATATAGCTTTTTCTCAATGGAATTAATCTAGACAGGTTGTTACTTTTTAAACATTTTTGTATAATATTTTTGAAATTTAAGCTTGGGGATACTAGAAAGTGAAAAGGTGCATTATCATTATGCACCGAATTGTAACTCGATTTAAGTGGCTTTCATACCAAGACATTGAGCCAAGAGGCGTAAAGCGTCGAACAATCTCGATTGGTGGCCTTTATAAGGCAAACCGACAGACATTTAAAAAAAAAATTCAAGCACGTGATAGAACCTCGTGACTGTTTGTAATAAAATGATCGTTAAGAGAATGATTGAATGGTCGACTATTAAATTCTTTTATTTGATATAATAATTTGATAGATAATTTTTGGCGTAATAAATATATCAGGGAAGTATCTGACTTTGATAATTTATGTCCCGCTACGAAGTTATAGTTAATTAGCAATACCGGAAAGCGGAATGGTTAACTATTACTTAGAAGAATGTGAAAGAATGTATATATTAATTAAGTAAAGAAAAGTATTAATTATAAGTCTAAATCGATGCAATATATTAATAATAGCGGTAAAATCGCAAAATAGAAGCAACTGGAATTTGGCGTCACAATTGTTTTCGCCATAATGCGCCAAGTAACGAGTTTCGAATTGCAATCCTGCATTGATAGCTCGGTTGCACAAAGTACGATTGAAATAAAAGTAGAGAAAAAAAAAATGGGAATTTTAAAGTAAAAAAATTTGCTTACCTCGAATCTTCTTCAGTAATCATGAATGACAAGACGCTGGACTGGGAATTCACTTCGTAGATAAATCGGACACATAACATTCTTAGCAATCAGTCCTTCAAACATACACCATTGAATAATTGTCAAGTTATCTTGACATTCCAAATCCCTGAAAAATCTGTGGCTGTAGCATCCTTCCTTCAATTTTAATTATTGACGGTTTCCAAATCCCCAAATAAAAATTTCATTAAGATTTTAAAACAAGATTTTGATCCACAGACAAAAGTACATGCGAGATCAATCCACCATTGTTAAGAAGGAAATGACAGCTGTTTAGAAAAATGAAAATTTAGAACAAATTGAATGACAGGGCTGTGATTGGTCAATGGAGCTGCTGCGGTGTAATTGGTAGATGGAAATTGTTTTCGTCAGATGTGCTTACGTCCATACAATTTCAACTCACTTTCGCACAAACGGTGATTTGAAGATTTCTAGTTTTTCTTTTATAAGATGCACAAGTCTTTACAAGTATTAGAGAGTTTTTTTGCATACCGTATTTTGTACGTCCGTTAGCTTTTTCACCCTATCGCGCATGCTCATAGGAAATTGCGCATGCGTATCTGTAATAATGTTTCCTATAAGCATGCGCACTAGGGAGAAAAAGCTAACGGACGTCCAAAATACGGTATGCAAAAACTCTCTATTATTTCAACCGTATACTTCTAATTCCTAGCCAAGTAAGCGTATATCAGTGTATAAATTTTTGCATATACAGAGTGCAATTAGCAATACATTGTAAAAGTATTAAAATCAAAACATCAGCATTTTATTTTTGTTCTATTGCAGCGGGCAAACACTTAAACAATTTTCTTGCAGGCCTTAAGGTAAGGGTTGCACAGACGTTACTCATTTAGCATTATCCAGAAGGTGCATGTAGCCTGAAAATAAGCTACGGATGTGCGAGCAACAATACCCTCTGAAACGCTCAGCGATCGTGTTAGACCAGCACCTACGGTTTTAAAGTGGATTCCGAACCACTACAAATATCCATGGCACAGTCGGGACTCGAACCCGAAACCTGGGTACCGTTCAATTCTAATGCTAGCCACTCGGCCATTCAGGCCCTCAAAACATCAACATTTGCTTGAGAATATGGAAAAACATTCCATGTAAAAATGATATTTAGATCAACACAAAAAAAAGAAGTAAAATAGCTATTTTAGAAGAGAAAAATGAAAGGATTCATACATGTAGTGAAAAAGATTGTCGATTCACTTATACAATAACAGAGTTTTCGTGCACATTTGGAAGCAGATCATGAAATTTCTCAAGTTGTTACATCTGAAAACGTCAACTCTCGAGATGGTAAGTAGTTTATCCATTTTTTAAATATTTTTATGCTGCGCTATTGTTAATAGCAATTACGCAGATTTCATCGCTTTAATACCAAATTTTATCATTTTATTGCCAAACTATTAATTTGCTATTGTTCCAAATTTTATCGCTTTATTACCGAATTGTTAATTTCCTGTTATGCCAAATTTTATTACTTTTTAACTCCACATTTTATCGCCATATTGCTAATTTGATATTATGCGAAATTTTACCCCTTTATCGCCAAAATTTTGAATGTTATTTACGATGCCGAAATAAAATGCTGAAACAATATTTTATGAAAAAAAAAAAGAAAAAAAGAAGTGGTGAATTACTTACATTTCATTCGACAATAATCGGAGGCGTTGATGATCTCTTTATCGCCCAAAGAAGTCGTTATTCTATCTAATGTCGAATTAATGCTGTCGCTGCAAAATGTAGTCGTTCATATAATTGCCGGACGTTTCTCAATAAATTTAAATAATAGCGATAGAATTTGGCGTAAAAGCAATTTTGCAACAAATTTTCTAATAATAGAGGTGCAATTTGGCGTTAAAGCAATAAAATTTGGCTTAAAATTAATTAGTAATATGACATCGTAAAAATTCTAGAAATTATTAAAAACAACAAAAATATTCACACAAAAAATACCAGTACACAAGTTGAGCATTTTGAAATCATCGCTTGTGCAACATTGAGTTGAAGAAATATACAAAAGAAATCTAAAGTCCTTTTTAACACAATTTCCATCGACCATCCATCGGAAAACAATTTCCCGACCAATCACATTGGACTAGCTACAGGGGCCAATCATCGCCTGTTATTCTAAAATAAGTACCGGATTACCACCTTTGGCGAGTTTTATTCCATATGGCTCTAAAAAATCGCCAAATCCTAACGACCCCCTATTTTGTGATTGGGCCACAATAGCAATTATTTATCATTCGTTATCGTTTATCGTTTTTGAAAGCAGTGACTGCTACGCAAGGTAGTTTCGAAAACCTGTTGTTGGATGGGAGATTAATCCTTACTCTCACTTTTTCACAGGGCTACAAGTCCCAAAACTTCAATAAAATAGCTAGTAAATTTGTACCCATGCCTTGTCCATTTTGGAGAATTGATTGCCCTATTCGAGGAAGAAGAAGTACGCCCCATTGTAGAACATTTCAAATCGCTGTGGAATTCCGGCAGTGTCAAGACGTTTGTCGTGGTCTCCCCAGGGTCTTGGGATCCTGCCAACGACGTTTTGTTAAACAGATTGGGAGTAGACAAAAAATATGCCACCTTGATGTGCCGTCTATTGTGCATGGGGTCATCAGGTGGACGCGTACTATTTACGTTGGATACTTCAATATTCGTTGGGTACTTCAAGCGTAGCTGCCAAAATTAATCTTCCCATTCTTTTTAGTGTTTTTTTATCTTGTGGGTGGACCCCCCTTCTATTATCACTTCAAATTTTTTAACCGGCTGCAATCCCTGACTATCTGCCAACTTTATTAGCAGAGATGTGATTTGAAGTCAGTCACCTCATCCATTGGGCCAAGCGGACAGTAGCAATGTATTTTATGATATATCCAAGATTCTACAGTATACCAGGTACAATGGTGTCAGTGGAGTGGTATTCTCATTGATGTAATTGGAGTCATGGTATCATGATGTCATTGGAGTGGTATTCTCAATTGGTGTAATTGGAGTCAGGGTGTCATGATGTCATTGGAGTGGTATTCTCAATTGGTGTAATTGGAGTCAGGGTGTCATGATGTCATTGGAGTGGTATTCTCAATTGGTGTAATTGGAGTCAGGGTGTCATGATGTCCTTGCAGTGGTATTCTCATTGGTGTAATTGAGTCATGGAGTCATGGTGTCATGATGTCCTTGGAGTGGTATTCTCATTGGTGTAATTGGAGTCATGGTGTCATGATGTCCTTGCAGTGGTATTCTCATTGGTGCAATTGGAGTCATGGTGACATGATGTCCTTGCAGTGGTATTCTCATTGGTGTAAATAGAGTCATGGTGTCATGATGTCATTGGAGTAATTTTTACACATCATCTATTGATTCACTTAATATTTTTTTTTTTTTATCTCGCTGCTGCTCAAAGTAAGTTTCAAGCTCTAGTTCTAAAACAACCCATTCTTTGGAAAACAGTCACTTTGTAAGATGTTGACATCATCCACATTACTGTTTCAAAATAGTTTTTCGAATGTTCTTCTGCCTGGGACTTTGCAGATTGAATACAACGAAAAATTTTATTATCTCCGTTTACGAGCTAGTCCATTTGAATGGTCGTAAATAGTTTGATACGTAAATAACATATGTTACAACCCAGAATAATCTAACCAACGATCATGTTTGAAACTAGGCAATCAGAGAAAACGGATTCAAAAAAGAGATGTCAGGGGAAAGAAATATCACTGAATTTTAGAGGACACGATATTAAAAAAAAAACTATGAAAAGAATTTCCAATTATGCTTTTTACTTTCAAAGCTGCTTTGCGTGGCTTCTGTCTGACTAGCACCCTAACAAATCTATTTCCGCGCTTTAAACGGAATTATTACTAATGCATACCACCCGTGGTCGGACTATATGAGAAATACTAATGTATCCAAAAGGTAAGATCAATTTTCAATTTAAAATTCCGGGATTATGGAATTTCTTTTTTTTTTTTTTTTTTTTTTTAAGGTTGCTGGCACTGTCCTTGACATCTGTGTGAAATTACACGTCAAAATATTCATTAGTGTTTCAGTTATGCTTGGCTTTGTGAGATTCTAAAACGATTCCTGCGATTTTGAAGCTCAATTTTTGCGGCGAAGCTCACGTCCAAAAATTAAAGATTTGGTGCTTGCAAACCGTCGATTTACAATTAGAAACCTTGCTCATAATGTTGGAATTTCAAAAGCATCCGCTAATTCCATTTTGAGCCTCAAACGCGTCCAATCTCGATTGGTACCGAAAACACTGAATGCGCCAGCTCACACTGTATTGATTCTTCGTGACTTTTCCGTCAAAAATGAAACCCATATCGTTCCCACCGCATTCATACTGCGTGACTTCTGGCTATTCCTAAACTCAAAGATCACTCCGGGGACACCGTTTTGAGTTGATTGAAGAGATTCAACGTGAATTTGCGCGCTCTGAAGGTCATCCCTGCCGATGTTTTTAGCATGCATTGAAGATTGGAAAAAAGTTAATTTGTAGGCGAGGAAATAAATAAAGAGTTTTTGAAAAAAAAAATAATTTGTCTTACTCTTTGGGCACTGTAGTACTTGAAAGCCAATGAAGTTGAAATTAAATTAAAGAGAGAAATCGAAAAAAAAAAAGGAGCATTTCGCAATTGATTTTGAACCTGTAATCTTTCAAGAACGAAGTCAGGCGTCTTTCCTTTGCTTTATGCGGGCTGCAGCGATTTGTTTTATAAAACTCCCAATCTGCCACTGTTCCAGTCTGGGGATGATGTGGGTGAATTCGTGCGTGCACAATGAAAGAAGCAAGAAAAAAAAAAAAAGGTTCAATAGAATTGGTGGACTTGAGGGTTAATGGAGCTGCTGTGAAAGAACACCGAAGAGTAAAAAGAAATAGTTTGCTCGGTGAGTCGGAATACATATATATATTTTGTATTTTTCTAATGCAGCTGAAAAATAGACCGTGATCTTTTATGCCACAAGGGCTGCACTGACGTTACTCACTTTGCACTACCCAGGGGACGCGTGTAACTTGAAGATAAGCCACGGACGCGGAGTAACAATGCCCCCCGCAACGCTCTACGATCCTATTAGGACCGGGACCTACGGTTTAAAGTGGATTCCGAACCACTACAAACACCCCAAGGCCCCGCCGGGATTCGAACCTGATACCTGGGGTAAAACGGGTACTTGTGGTCCCCGTAAAAAATATATACAGTGACAATAATGACAATACAATGACTGAAAAATGATTATACAATTTTGTAATAAACTGTATTAATATGTGGCAGAACGAAGGAAGGATTTAAAAAAAAATGAGAAAAAAGATTGTGATTAATGTAAGACGAAGATTGTGATATATGTAAAACGTATATTCAGTCCGGGACTATAGATATATAATGTTTACAGACAGCAAAGTATGTACAATATTTGTAACACTTATAATACAGTACAGTATTAAAATATGTATAAATCTGAAAGTAAGATAGCGTACTCTTTATTGCAATTTGCAGAAGAATGGCGTAACGTCTCGTCGGCAGGTCTGTGGCAGACCTTAATTATCACACGGCGTGGCACACGAAAATCACAAGAGGTTCACTTTGAAAACAGATGGAAACTCCGGCCTTTTTGCAGTCACTTCAGAGAAAAAGAAAATACTTCTTGTCAACTTGTCGCAGAACTCCCTTTAAGAAAATCCGTCAAGAGAGGGCGGGGTCAGCTTCCCTCACGTCTCGTTGGAGTAAATACTTTCTCAGCAAATAGTTTATCACTTATCACGATGCAGTTCATATTACATCTGTAATTGTTTTGACTGTGAAGGTCTCACAGACATTCACTAATTTCATGAGGTCTCATTATCCATGACACTGAATATCTGCTATCAGATTTGAGTGGCAGATTGTTATCATGAGTACAAAACACTAATTGCATGTAATATAACTACCCATAATAAAGCTCTTCTGATGTCAAATTTCAGTTATAAGTTGTTATAATGTACTTGTTAAAGAACATACATTCATCTCTCCTGAAAACGAAATGGGAACTTCATGGGAAAAATGCTACAATGGATTAGAAAATAGCTGACAATTAGATGGGACTGTTAGTCAAAGCAGAAAGATGCGACATTTGCCAACAACGATACTAAATAAAAGGTACAAAGATTTTAGTGCCGAAAATTTGTATTTAAGAAATGAAGAAATTGGAAAAAAAAAAATATGTTAGCAAACAATCGGACATAAAAATAATAAAATCCGATTTTTCTATGCACTTCTTTTGAAACAAATATTTTTTGTAAAACAGTCATTTTGTGAGATACTTACAACAGTCGCGTCCATACTGTGAAACATTCGTCCGAACGATCGTCCCTCCTGTAGGCGTTGCAGTTCGAACGCGAAAAACAAAAACCTCCTTATCTCTTTTTGATGAGGCATCAAAAGATTTACGATCTTCAGAAGATGGCCGGAGGCTCGCTGCTAATGAGAGATAAGGAGGTTTTATTTTTCAGGTGCACAAAGCAACGCCCAGAGGATAGATCGTTCGGACGAATGTTTCAAGTACGGATACGGCTGTTGTAAGCATCCCACAAAGTTACAGATTTGGTTTGGCTTGCCGGTCTATGATCATTTTGTGCACACTTTGGGCTAATTAGACCAGCACCTATTGTTTAGTGGGGATTCCGAACCACTCACAAACATCTATACCACCGCCAAGATTCGAACCGGTAGCCTGTGGTACCAAAGACCAGAGCGCTAGCCAATTGACCATCAAACAGCTCAGATGCAGTTTGAAGTTTGGATGACAATGTTTCTTTCTTCATGATATAAGCTACAAACTTGTATGAAAGGCAGATGATTTAGATATTTGAATTTAAAAATTTTTTTCTTTTACCTTTTTCTTTGGAAATTTTATGCCTGTGGCTTTATGGAAACAACATTTCGAATCCTGGCGGTGGCTTGGATGTTTGTGAGAGGTTCAGAATCCATTTTAAACAATAGGTCCCGGTCTAACTAGCCTAAATTGTGCATAAAATGACTGTAAAGCGTCAAACCAAATCAATCCATAAAAAAAAAACCAAAAACATCAATGTCCATAGTGTAGCATTTGTTATCCTCACCGGAAGAGTCTCATCGTTTCATTTTTGCACTAATTTTTTTTTGGTGAAGAAGGAAGAGTTCTGCGACGAGTCGACTAGAAGTGTTGTTTTTCTTTTTCTCCTCTGAGGTGGTTCTTTGAGGTCGAAGTTTTCCGCCTGTTTGTAAAGTGAGACTCTTGTGGTTTCAGGAATCACGCCGTGTGATAATTAAGGTCTGTCGCAGACCACGTGTTTTAAATTCGCCGTAGACTCGAGAACTCTGAAAATCTACGCCATTGGAGTGAACTGCACTTGGGAATCAAATTATCTTTGATTTTCATTTTTTTGTAAATGAAGTTCTGTATATATGTATATAATACTTGTAAATAAAAATTAAAGTGTTCCCATGAACTTGAAAGTGGCCCTCTTCGTTATAAGTCTATTATAGGCCAAGATGTTACACTGTGAATCAAATTAGGAAACTATATGAAGGTAACAATACAATGAGGTCTCAACTTTATAAAGATGCATATTAATCCGTTATTTAAAATAACACTAGCAAAATAAGGGTAGAGATCGAATCTTCCTTAAAATAAAGCGACTTGATGGCCGTTTGCCTAGTGCTCATGGTGCTTCAGGTTCGAATCATGGCGGAGCCATGAATGTTTGTTAGTGTTTCTGAATCCACGTTAAACAGTAGACACCGGTCTAATTAGCCTAAAGTGTACACAAAAAGACCGTAGAGCGACAAAACCAAGAACAAAAAATCTTAAAATAAAGCGGCTGATGGCCAATTGACTAACGCTCTGGCTTTTTGTACTACAGGCTTCATGTCCGAATTCTGGTGATGACATGGATGTTTCAGTGGTTCAGAATCCATGTTAAACAGTACGTCCCAGTCTAATTGGCTTAAAATGTGCACAAAATGACCATAGAGAGACAAATCAAACCAAAACGTAAAATAAACATTAATGTTTATGTATATGTTATTCATTTTTAATTTCTTGTCATTCACAGTTGAGGTGGAAGCCTTTCAGCAGAGGAAACGTCATCTAGAAATATATTTACAACCTTAACTTTATAGATAGGGACCTACGGCTTAAAGTGTATTACGAACCACCAACAAACACCCATGCCACCGCCAGGATTCGAATCTGAAGCTTGTGGTAACAACGACCAGATCGCTAGCCAATTGGCCGTCAGGCCGCATGATTGTCTTAAAAGAAAAGGTCTTGGTATACAACACTAAAAAAATTTGATGCCAGAAGTTAGGAAAATGGGTCATTTTCATTTTAAGCCAAACCAAAGTCAATCCTTTGGCTTTTATGGATTTTAATGGCTTTTATGCATTCCCTAAACGTTCAGCGGAGTCTTTTTAAGCGCAAAAGGCGCATACGCCCCGCTATGTGAGGCATACGGTCAATAGCAACAGAGGCGGCCGACAAGCGGGACAAATAGATCGATGCACCCTACCACTACCGTCCATCGGATTAGTTAATGAGGCGTAAAGCGAACCGCGCGATCAGCATTCTAATTGATATTCCCTCCCTTTTTCGAAGGCGACACTTTTTCCCCCACTTTCTCGGCCCTTCTTCCCCTCCCACTCGGCGAGGGCTTAACGACAGAAGACTACTTTTGCTGTCTACCGCTTTTAACGATCCACCAGCGCCAATTAAAAGAATCAGCGGGGTCGGTGGTGGTAGAAGTGGCACGGATCCTCTTCGTCACTGCACTCTTTTAGGGAAAAAAAAATCAATTTTCTCTCCGGAAACTTGGAAAAAGGGGGAATTGATAAAGAAAGGGGAAAAATGGAGTGAATGAGGGGAAAAAAATTTTTTTTTTTTTTCCTTTTTTTTCCCGGGATGAAAACTGGATCTTTTCGTTGTGCTTCATTATATTAGCGAAAAGGGGTCGGTTTTTAATGCTAAACACGTTTCGACCACTGCCATGGAAAAGAGGCTTATTATTGTGAGAGTTTTCTGCTGCGTTCCACCCCCGCCCACCCACATCTACGTGGTATTTTTTTAATTTTTTATTTTAATCTTTTTCTTTCTCTTTTCTCTTCCTTTTGCTCTTTTTACCTTTTCTCGCTTCGTTTAGTTGCAAAAAAAAAAAAAAAAAAAAAAAAAAAAAAAACATTTTAATCGCTGAAAAGGATTTTTCGAGGTGTTTTTAAAATCTTAGATATTAGCATTTGGGGAGTTCTTATTTTTCTAAACCTGTTTGTTTATTTTTATTTTTTATTTATTTATTATTATTTTTTTGTTACCTCTTTCCTGTGTTCTTGAAGATGAAATTAGTTCGCGTGTTTTAAATTTCTTATGAAGACTCAATTTAAAGGAAATATTTGTTATTCTGATGAATATTTTTTTTTGACAATTCTCACTACATAATGTGAAAAAAAAAAAAAAAAAAAAAAAATAACCCTTCTACTTTACCAAATAGGACATACCATTTGAAGTTTATTATTTTCTTTATTGCAGTTAAAGTAAAATGGATTTTCTGAAGACCAGAACTTTCCTTTTCATGAGAAACATAAGCAATTTTTAAAATTATTCCAAAGTTGGTGCGGCCTGATGGCCAATTGGCTAGCTCTCTGGCCTTTTGTACCCCAGGCTTCAGGATGGAATCCTGCCGGTGGCATGAATGTTTGTGAATGGTTCGGAATCCACGTTAAACTGTAAGCCCCGGTCTAATTAGCCAAAAGTGTGTACAAAATGACCGTAAAGTGACAAACCCAACCAAACCCATAGTTGGTTAAAAATTCAAAAATTACATGATGATCTCGTAGAAAATTGGTCTATTGATCTCTCTCTCTCTCTCTCTCTAGATATATATATATATATATATATAAACTCATGTTTGTGAAAATTGCAACACCATGAAGGACTTACGCGAGTGAACTGAAATTTTCAGGAAAAGCAAATTAGCGCATGATATGCAAATGATTAGAATTTTAAATCCGTAGCGCATGCGTATGCTGAGCAGCGCCCTCTGAACGGCGGATGGATCCGAATAAATAGACGACTGTAGCGAGGCGTGTATGGTATCGGTGGTTATCTGCTAGTGGTAAACGTTAGCTCAATCATTACTTATGCCTCTTGGACGAAAGAGAGCGAGATTTGAACAACTTACAGAGTTTGAACGGGGAGAATCATCGGCCTTCGTGAAGCTGGATTGTCTTATCGTGCAGTAGCTGCTCGTGTGCAGCGTAACAGCAGCACAGTGATGCGTCATTGGAAGCAGTGGACGGACGAGTGTCGGACAACTCGGAAATCCGGGAGTGGTCCACGAAATGTGACGTCAGCTCGCGATGATAGACACCTGGTCCGCATGGCGCTGACGGACCGTACAGCCTCCTCTAGACAATTGGCAGCACAGTGGTCAATAGTTACAGGTGTTTCATTGTGTGCTTCATCAATTCGTAGACGGCTGCTGCAGCGTGGACTGCGCGCAAGGACTCCTTTATACAGGATCCCTCTCACGCTAAACCATCGCCGCCTGGCATAGAGACTGCCAGCATAGAGACTGGCGTGCTGATTGGCAACATGTCGTGTTTTCTGACAAATCCCGCTTTAATTTGTGGTACCATGATGGCCGCATTCGTGTCAGACGCTATGGCATCTCGCTCGTGATCCTCGTCCTGTTGCTTCTGCAGACGAACTTTGGTTGCGCATACAAACAATATGGAATGCTCTTCCTCAGGCAGACATTCAAAATTTGTTTGACTCCATGCCACGTCGTGTAGCAGCACTTATTTCGGCGCGTGGTGGCTACACAAAATACTGATTCCGATCTTTTGTTATTGTTTGTTTGCTTTGAACATTTAATCATTTATTTGTACCACTACCACTCAACTGTGTATTAAATTTCATTCAATTATGACGATTCCTTCTTGGTGTTGCAATTTTCACAAACATGAGTTTATATATATATATATATAAAGTATCATTAAACAGTTTAAAAGCTATTATTGCTAAAATGCATTGTCTTATTAAAAGCGATATAAAATATTTGGATGCTATTTTTGCTCCTTATCTTCAGAAAGTCAGTTCGTGAATAAATTGTTTAATGATACTTTGCTGTATCCGCTTATTACAGTTAAATATTCAGATAGGAGTGCTCCATTATACGTGATTTATATGTATATATAAGAAACAAAGCTCCATGGATGGGTTCCTATCGAAACGTTCTGCAGATGAAAGTGACAAAAGCATGAAAATAATAATAATAACTAGTGAGTAAGGAAATTAAAACCACGAGCTAACTAGCTTCGCTAACATTTTTCAATTCCTTCTATTAGCTCACACTCTCCCTATATATATCTTGTTCAAATTTTCAATCGTTCATAAAATACTTTTTATTCATCCACCCAAGCTCAAATACATTTGTTTTGAACTTGTAGTGGATGACACTTTTGTTGTTAATACAGTTTTTCATATATTAATTCAGTAATTGAATTTAATTAATTAATTTTAATTTTTTTAGATTTAAGTTGCATCTATCTACCAATAGATGGCGCCAGATAAACTTAAAAAATGATAATGACAATTATTTATAAAGGACTTTCTGCAATAGAGTGAAAAAAAAGAAGTAATTGACTAAATTAAATAATTAATTGACTAATTAAAAATTTTTATTTTATATTACTTGTTTTTTTCTTTCGATTCCTTTTTGAAGTATCTAGACATTTGATTTTATTTTGTTTGTATACAATGTATATGTATGTTTACTTTTACTGCCATAGGATTAATTTTGTCAACATCAAAGAATAACAATAGCAAATGAGTACCAAGGCTATAAGGATAACAAAATTGGATAAGTATCATGAATATAAGGATAATAAAAATTGAATAAGTATCATGAATATAAGGATAACAAAATTGGATAAGTATCATGAATATAAGGATAACAAAATTGGATAAGTATCATGAATATAAGGATAATAAAATTGGATAAGTATCATGAATATAAGGATAATAAAATTGGATAAGTATCATGAATATAAGGATAACAAAATTGAATAAGTATCATGAATATAAGGATAACAAAAATTGGATAAGTATCATGAATATAAGGATAATAAAATTGAATAAGTATCATGAATATAAGGATAACAAAATTGGATAAGTATCATGAATATAAGGATAACAAAATTGGATAAGTATCATGAATATAAGGATAATAAAATTGGATAAGTATCATGAATATAAGGATAATAAAATTGGATAAGTATCATGAATATAAGGATAACAAAATTGGATAAGTATCATGAATATAAAGGATAACAAAATTGGATAAGTATCATGAATATAAGGATAACAAAAAATAAGTATCATGAATATAAGGATAACAAAATTGGATAAGTATCATGAATATAAGGATAACAAAATTGGATAAGTATCATGAATATAAGGATAACAATACTGCAAAAATTTTAAAGAAAATGGCTTTATGTAGTGAAAATAGAGCTATATTCAATGTTCAATGTTAATTCTTTGTTTTTTTAACAATTAAAACTATTTAAAAATTATTTTGAAACAAATCAATCTGTTTAATGCCATTCTGTTACAGTGTCTGTTTTAATTAACAGATATCATTAATTATATAACTATTAAACTCATCCCAAATTTAATATTTCAAAAGTCTCCTTTTTGAAATAACTCCTTTTAAATGTTTTATTCGCAATTTTTAAATATTTATGTTTAGTTTGTCGTTGATAATCGAGCAAAAAACTGATACTGCAAAAGGAATTTATCGCTTTGACTTACTCGTCCAAGAACGAAATTTGGTGTGAGCCGGCGGAAAACGATCTATCAATGACACAGACGCGTGTCTGGCTTCGTTCATGTCAAGGTCGTCGCCTCCTTTTTTTGTGTGATTCGGATCGGCCTCAATGCTGAAAAAAATAAGATATAAATGGAAAACACAATTGCAAGTTGTAAACAAAACAAAACAAAAACAAAACAAAAACAATTCAGTGTTTACGAAAAGTAGCTCGTAGAAAAAGGTGTTTTTATTGAAAACCCGATAAAACATACACACAAATCGAAATATCTAGTACAAGCGTAATGCATACAAAGATTTTCATAGCCAACATAATTAATGGCAAAGAACATACTTCTGTCTTCTATAACTTTTATAGATGTTTTTTTTTGTGTGTATTTATTGTTAATTGATTTTCAATTTTTAATTAGCATTAATTTGTGTAAGGTATTTCGACTGTACCTCCTAGAATCCGAAACGACCTGATGGACAAGTGGCTACTAGCGCTCTGCTCTTTGGTACCACAGGCTTCAGATTCGAATCTTGGCGGTGGCATGGATGTTTGTGAGTGGTTCGGAATCCACTTTAAACTGCAGGTCCCGGTTTAATTAGCCTAAAGTGAACAAACAATGGCAGTAGAGCGACTTCAGCAATCTATGAATTACAAAGGGATTCGCATTCAACCATCTTGCTACATAGGATTGACTCTAGTTTACTTGTATCCGTTTAATGATTTGGCATTGTAATTATTCTTCAGATAAATGATGTTCAATACTTGTTTGTAAAATATGACTCTGTCCAAAGCAACGCAAAAATCAGAAACAAAACTTTAATGAATGCATGTACATTTTTTACTATGCTAAGCTGATTTTGGTGCATGATGTTATTGAAATTTCGTTTGTCGATATGCATTTATATATCATTTTTGTGTATTAAGGTAAAATTGATAATGTGTATAATTCATGTGCTGTGGTTATATATTTTAATGGTATTTAGACATAGACATACAGACATACAGTCTATTTGATTGATTTATATATGAAGGTATCCAGCCCGCGACGGATATGAGTCGGTTCTGATCAAAGAATGACCAGTTCCTGTAGAAATAGGTCAATTAATACAGCTGCATATTCTACTATTAATGATCTTTTAATTCAAGTCTGCGTATTGCATTACTGGAAGAATTGAGGTCTATTAAGACGGCTATGACACGTGAAAATATCTGAGGTCGCTTATTTATCAGCAGGGGTGAGTCTTCCGAAAGGAAATTGATCCTTTTGGTGGTGGTGAAATGATAAACCATGTATACACAGATGTTTTGGTAAATACAGCGTATGTGGATGAAATCGACTCTTGACCTCTAAAATGACTGACCGCTTTTTTTTCAATCTGATTAAGTATCCGTATCACCCTCACCAATGGAAAAATGTATAGGTACATGGGTGGGTTTTAAGAGGAAAATCTAGCCAATGAGGAAAGAAAGGCGTGAGAACTTGGAAGAAATAAAAAGTATTGAGGATACAGAAAGAAGTGAGATACTCAGAAAAAGAAGAGGTGACCCCGGAGCTGGAAGTGGAAGAGAAAAAGATGATGGATGCGGCCAGCCAGGCTGGAAAGCGGAACGAAATCTCAACTGTTGTTCAGGTGGTTCTCAACTGTTGTCAGGTTCATTTTGGCGAAACAAATTTTGTTTAAAAGTCTCAACGTCCCCTATTTTTCGATTTTACTGAATGATTATCTAAACATTTCGGGAATTCAACTGGTGCTCCTTATGCTTTATAGTATACTGGTTAGCATCCTGTCTGTTACGCGGGGAGCGTGTTTTCGATTCATACACTGGAAATCTAGTGCTTAATTTAATTTCATCATTTTATTACTATCCGAAAAGTCTAATCTTAGTTAATTATTTTTCATCCTATTCTGTTTCAAATTTAAAAAATAAACCAATTTCCAAAAGAGATTATTTTTCGATGTATTCTATTGGGAGTCAGAAAATAAACCGATTTCTACCCATCATAATGTCCCACTTTTCATATACAAATGTCACCCATGATTTCCAGCAGAAAAAAGGAGACAGCAAACGTGCCGAAATAGCTCAGTCGGGACAGAGTTAGACAAGATCTAAGAGTCCCGGTTTGCGGCAGATATTTTTATGCATTGTGGCATGATTCGAAGCATCTTCTCCTGTCACGAGAGAGCCAGTTCTCCGTTTCACAGCGGGCAATAAATATGATTTGCTTTTCTTTTAGCTTCGTTTATATACCGTAATTTATATCTATTCAGAAAAGTCTAGTTTTATTTAAATGAGTTACATTTTGACGTATTCTATTCGAAATTAGTAAAACACCCAATTTTCCCATGTTTTAATGTCCAGGTCTTCACCATACCATCAGTTAGGTGAGCATTATACTCAAGATCTAAATATGCCGGTATTCGACAGATGTCATTTGTCCTATATAGGACAGTGGTAAGTATCTTATCAGCCACTTGGAGAAAAAAAATTGATTCATACGCTAAGCATAAATTTATCTGGTCGCGATTTTAATTTCGACACAATTTGTCAATTTATTATTCAGAGAATTAAGGTAGCTATTTTTTTGGCATATTGTATTTAAGTTTACAAAATAAATCACTTCCACGCTTCATAATCATCATATATAAATGATACTATTCCTTGCTTTGCAACAAAAGGAGACAGAAACGTGCCGAAATAAGGCAGTTGGAAGAGCGTTATACTGAATATCTAGAGGTCCCGGGTTTCGGCACGTATTTTTTATTCATTGTAGCGTCGTTTTAAGTATCCGTTACCGTCAGGCGGGAGACAATTTTTGCGGTTGATAAACGTACTTTGCTGTTATTTTAATTTCGTTTTATTAATTTAATTTATCTCTCTTTAAAAAACATCACTAAAGATAAATAAGTTATTTCTCGACATATTCTTTTAGTAATCACTAGAAAAAAACAATTTTGACATACATTAGAGTGCGAGAACTTTATAGATAAATACATCTTTATATCTTTCCTTTCCAGCAGAAAATTGGAGGTGGATAACTTGTAGAAATAGATCAGTTAAATTTAGTTTTGTCGCTCTACGGTCATTTTGTTCAGACTTTGGGCTAATTAGATCAGGACCTACAGTTTTACGTGGATTCCGAACCACTCACAAACATCCATACCACCGCCACCATTCGAACCAGAAAACTGTGGTACCAAAGGCCAGAACGTTAGCCAATTGACCATAAGGTAACAGTGGTCAGTTAGGAGAGTCGTAGACTGAAGATCTAAATTTCCCGGTATTTAGCAAGTTCTGTTTGTATTATGTAGTACAGTGATAAGTACAGCTGTCATATGGGAGCCTGTTTTTGATTTCTATGTTTGGAATCACAAAATAAACAAGTTTTCACACTTCATCATGTCACTGGTGTTGATACATAAATGTCACCATTCCTGGATTCAAGCAGAAAGGAGGAAACAGCAACATGCGAATATAGCTCAGTTGGGAGAGCGAGTTTTAGACTGAAGTTCTTAAGGTCTCGGTATCCAGCAGATATTTTTATCCTTTGTGGCGTCGTTTTAAGTATTCCTCCCGTCAGGAGAGAGACTATTTTCGCGTGTGACAGACGTACTTTTCTTTTATTTTTAGTTCCATTTAATTGGCACCTGAATGGCCGAGTAGCTAGCGCCTCTGGCGCTCGGTACCATAGGTTTTCGGGTTCGAGTCCCGGCGGTACCATGTGTGTTTGTAGTGGTTCGGAATACACTTTAAAACCGTAGGTCCCGGTCTAACAGGATCGCAGAGCGTTGCGGAGGTATTGTTACTCCGCGTCCGCAGCTTATCTTCAAGTTATACGCGCCCCCCCTGGGTAATGCGAAGTGAGTAACATCTGTGCAGCGCTTGCCTTAAGGCATGCAAGACAGCTGTCTAAGTGTTTGGCAGCTGCATTAAAAAAAAAAAGTTCATTTAATTATGTTAATTACATTACTTTACGTTAAAAATTATCTATTTACGAAAAGATTTAACTTAAGAACATGAAGAAGCTATTTTTAGGCGTTTTCTATTAGTAATCACTAAAATAAACCCACTTTTCGCATGCCTTATTGTCCAGCCCTCCGTACAAAGGCCATCATTCATCATACCATGCCCTTACATAATACCTTCCTTTACAGCAGAAAATTGAAGGAGAAAAAAAAAATAGGTCCTTTGGAAGAGCTTTAGACTGAAGATCTAAACTTCGGCGGATTCATGACTTTATTTATAGCGCTGTGGTACTCGGTGCCCCAGATTTCGGGTTCGAGTCCTGTCGGTACCATAGATATTTGTAGTGTTTAAGAATCTACTTTAAGAATTTACTTTACTATGGTTTATAGGTCCCGATCTAATATGACTGTAGAGCGTTGTGCGTAAGGCTGGCATCCCTAAACTGTAAAAAAGAAAAACATCGCAGGTTTCTGAATCTGCCAATATACAGATGGTCTTGGCCCTGCCGTGGGGCTTTGGACCTGCCGTGCGTCATTGTAGAAGAAGAAACTCTCATCTACGACATGCACTCGATATTTTAATTTATTCGACGATTAATTTGGTTAGAACTTCAAATCAAATTTTCTTGCCATGTGTTTTTGACGATATAGATTTAATATATTTCATTTAAATGAAAATTGAGATATGATATAAAAAAAAAAAAAAAATCACATGAGACTACTAGCATTCCTCTTAATAACATACCACAAATATTCTTAATTAATGGATTTGATACACCACCCTATGTTTCCTTTAACTATTATCGTTTATTCGTCTATTAATTTGACTCCAGTTTTAAATCGTATTTTCTCTCCTTAAGTTTTTGGTGATACCATTTTTCATCAATATTGCCAACATCTCTAAAGTAACGAGTTGTTTGCGAATTTTCTTGTATGCATTGCGTATTTCTTGTATGCGTTATTTTCTTGGATGTACTGCGTTGTTTGCGTTTCATGTAGCTTCTCTGCCAGTTCAGATGTCTAAAGCCCCTTTATTAGATTTATCAATTAGCTTCTCATTTTTGTAGACGTTCACAGACTCATACCAGGACAACATGGTTTAAAAAAAGTCGTAAAAAAAAGCATTCCATAAACACTTTTGATTGACTTGATTCAATATCCTGTATTAAAGGCCGAATGCAAAACACTTTGAAACATACCACTATACACTAAGTGTTAGTGGAATCACTTTAGAGCATACATCTATTTCTGTTATGAGGTCATGTATCACTATACACTGAAGTGACAAAAGTCGTGGGATAGCAATATGCAAATTTTCAGATGGCAGTAGCATCGCGTAGAACAGGTATAAATGCGCAGTGCTTTCGCAGAGCTTTCATTTCTGTTCAAGTTATTCATGTGAAGAGGTTTTGACGTGATGACCGCACGACGGGAATTAACAGACTTTGAACGCGGAATGTTAGTTGGAGCTAGACGCATGGGTCATGCCATTTTGGAAATCGTTAGGAATTCAACATTCCCAGATCCACTGTGTCAAGAGTGTGCCGAGTATGAAATTTCAGGCATAACATCCCACCATGGACAGCGCAGTGGTCGACCGCCTGCACAACGACCGAGACCGGCGACGTCTGCAAAGAGTCGTAAATTCTAACAGACAAGCAACACTGCGCAAAATAACCGCAGAAATCAATGTGGGACGTACAAGGGACTTGTCTGTTAGAACTGTGCGGAGAAATTTGGCTTTCTTGGGCTATTCCAGCAGAAGATCGACTCGAGTGCCTTTACTGACAGAACGACATCGCTTGCAGCGACTCTCGTGGGCACGTGAGCATATCGGTTGGTCCCTAGATGAATGGAAAACCGTGGCCTGGTCCGATGAGTCACGATTTCAGTTGGTAATAGCTGATGGTAGGGTTCGAGTGTGGCGCAGACTCCACGAAGCCATGGACCCAAACTGTCAGCAAGGCACTATTCAAGCTGGTGGTGGCTCCGTAATGGTGTGGGCTGTTTTCATGGCATGGACTTGGTCCTCTGGTGCGACTGGACCGAACATTGACTGGAAATGCTTATGTTCAGCTACTTGGAGATCACTTGCAGCCATTCATGGACTTCATGTACCAAACAACGATGGATTTTTTATGGATGACAATGCGCCATGTCACCGGGCCATAACTGTTCGCGATTGGTTTGAAGAACATTCTGGACAATTCCAACGAATGATCTGGCCACCTAGATCGCCCGACATGAATCCCATCGAGCATTTATGGGACATCATCGAGAGGTCTGTTCGTGGCCAAAATCCTGCACCATCAACGCTTTCACAATTATGGACGTCTATCGAGACAGCATGGCTCAATATTCCTGCAGAAGACTTCCAACGACTTGTTGAGTCCATGCCACGTCGAGTTGCTGCACTTCGCCGGGCGAAAGGAGGGCCGACACGATATTAAGAGGTATCCCATGACTTTTGTCACTTCAATGTATAGCTACCACAGCATTTCAAGCATGTCTATGCCTTTTCGTATTGGAATGCTTTAGATTGCGTGATTTTCAAGGAATATCAGACCCTTCAGCTAAATAGCATTTTTATTAAAAGGAATTCAACTAACACAATCTCAACAAAGAACTTTCAATTAATGTGATGCATCACCAAATAAGAGCAGAACAGGGTAATTATACAATACTTACAAGTAATGTAAGTTAAATCACATGGAATATACTAGTTCTAGCATGACTTCATCTCCTGTAATTGCAGGTTTGGATAAGTTAAAGAACATGATCAGTTTGTTATTAAGTTCATGAACATGATTAGTTTGTAGCTCTACGGTCATCTTATGCAAACGAGGGCTAAACAAACCGGGGCCTACAGATTAAAGGGTACTCCAAACCACTAACAAACATCCATGCCCCAGCCAGGATTAGAACATGGAGCCTGTGGTACCAAAGGGCAGAGCGCTAGCCACTTGGACACCAGGCAGCGAAAAATGGGATCAATTGCTCAGAAGTTAGTAATCATTCAGAGAATATTCAAAATGCCAAAGGAAATATTTTTTTAATTAGAATACAAAGCAAAGTAACAGTTGAAAAATAAAATAATTAATAAATCATACAAATGGGTTTGCAACTTGTTTTTTGTTTGAAAAATTAACTGCTTCACTCTAATTTTTTTTATTGAAGAGTGAGAAATAAATAAGTATGATTTTTTTCAAAAACTTTGCTTAAAAGGAATATTAAAGCAATTGTATCATAAGAATTAAGAGAACTGTTACTTTGTTCCGGTTTTAGAATAGGGAATGATTTGTGAAGCAAGTCACTCTTGTGGGATGATGCTTGTGGTCAGGTATTACTAAAAATTCATAGAAACTGTTGAAGATAATAGTTGGGTAGGATTACAATTAGTTTTTGGCGAAATACTACACTCCTGTCCATAAATTAAGGATAATTCAGAATCACACAGAAAGTGAACTCTAAAATAAAAATTTCACCTGTAGAATTATCGCACACATCTTGAAGAAGAATATGCAAATTACAGAAAACCACCAGATGGCGCGGATAGTACGTCACAATGACGAGAGTGTAAGAGAGGGGTATATAAGGAATGGTGACAAAGAAGTAAAATTGTTCACAAGCGCTTTAAAAGCCTTTCAATGCAATAACCGCATAGTTATGGCACAAAGGAAGCATTTGATGATTTTTTACGTGGTAGAATTATCGGACGACTTGAATGTGGACGTACCCAGCTGGAAGTATCCGACGAACTTGGAATCGCCCAGAGTGTCATCTCCAGGCTTTGGCAACGATTCCAAGATGATGGTAATGTGAGTAGATGTTAAAGCACAGGTAGCCCCGAGTTACAACGCCGAATGAGGACCGGTATTTAGCAGTTACTGCCAAAAGAAACAGACGGAGCACAGCATCAGACTTGTCTCGTCAGCTCTCTTCACCTACCGGTACGACAGTTTCAAGGCAGACCGTGTACAGACGCTTAGGGCACATTGGTCTATAGGCTCGTAGGCCTGTCAGATGTGTTCCACTTACCGCAACTCACTGTCGCCTGCGATCAACCTGGAGTAGAGAGCATGCATTGTGGACACCACAACAGTGGTCTGGTGTGATGTTTTCCGACGAGTCCAGGTTTAGTTTGCAGTCTGATTCTCGCCGGACTTTCATATGGAGAGCGCCAGGTACCCGTTACCCCCAAGAGAACACACATTGAACGACACCGTTATGGTGGTGCAGGATGGCTCGTTTGGGGAGGGAATTATTCTTGGTTCCAGAACTGACCTGCATGTTCAGAGTGTAATGATGACAGGCCACATCTATCGGGATGTCATTCTGGAACAACATGTACGTTTGTTTCGGGGCGACATGGGTGCTGAATTTCTGTTTATGGATGAGAACGCCCATCCTCACCGTGCAAACATTGTAGACGAATGCCTTCAATTGGAGGATATCACCCGTATGGATTGGCTAGCATACTCACCGGACTTGAATCCAATAGAGCATGTGTGGGATATGCTTGGCCGACGAATTGCAGCCCGTTAACCCTCCCACCTGTCAACTGGAACTTCGGGAGGGCATTGCTTGATGAGTGGTGTAATATTCCCCAAGATCAGATTGATAATTTGATACTCAGCATGCCTAGGCGTTGTAAGGCCTGTATTGCATCGTCCGGGAGACATACTCATATTAACCATCATACTAACCCTGTTATATTGTTTTTGTAAATAGGTTCTTTTTGAAATTTGCTCCAGGGAGTAAAAATCGCAATTTTTATTAATTATGTCAAACATATAGCATCTTTTTTGCTCTTTACCTTTTTTTTTAACAAATAGACTTTAACAGAAGCAAAACAAATTTGACTTATTTGTAGTTTTGCTTCTGTCTCTTTCTTTGCCTGAACTTCATTATCCTTAATTTATGGACATGAGTGTATTATTACTAAGCGAGATATTGGGAGGAGCATAAGTTTTGTGTTAAAAGGATTAATAAAGGATTGTAATAGTGAGAGGGAATCTTCAGACAAATCCAAAGGAATAAAATGGATGATATATGATTTATTGAATTAAGATGCCATGGTTTGGTTTGGTTTGTCGCTCTACGGTAATTTTTTTGCATACTTTTTTTTTTTTTGCCAATTAGACGGGGACCTACAGTTTAATATGAACTCTGAACCACTTACAAACACCTATGCCACGCCAGGATCCGAACATTGGCCATCAGGCAGCAAGACGCCCAGCGATTTGCTTGTTGATCTGCTTCAGTGATGAAGAAATTAGTGCTAGTGTGAAAAATGTTTTTATGTGACTGTGTTATTGTGTCCTGCGGTGAGGGGCGAACATGCCATGAGTAATCCTACTCATGGATGGAAGAAAAGCGGGCAGCTTTTTGTTTGTGATGGAGCTCCCTTAGGTAGTAGTCTGACTTGACTCCATGCTGTTACAGTCATTTGAGACAGGGACCTACGGCTTAAAGTGGATTCCGAACTCCCTACAAACATCCATGACACAACCGGGAATCGAACCTGAAACCTGTGGCACTGAGGGCTTGGAGTGCTAGATACTCGTCCATTCACGCCCAAAATTTTATTATTCTCAAGAATATCATTCCTGTTGTGAATCCCTTTGAGGATTTTATAAATTCTTCTATTATAAATTGCAGAGTCACTAACGGAAACGTTTCGTTTCAGCTGAGATATTAGATGACGAAGAGTGGCTGAAATTTTCCTGCGTGCGATCCAGAGATCTCTAGAAAGCTGAGTTCGGGCTTTTACATAAAAGATTCCTATTACGATACTAAGATTTTCACTCTGTGAATTGCACCAAGTAGAGATTATGAGAAATAATATGTTTGCTTGTTGTTATTAAGATAGTTGAAAGGAAATTTCGTAACATCAGAATAAGCTTCAAAGTTTGCAAGAAATTTTGATGATTTTGAAAAGAATGTATAATGTTGTGGCCAAAAAATGGCTTCTATAATTTTCCTGCTGGTTACCGAGTTAGAAGGACAGTCCGAGTTGGTAAAAAAATGATCACTGCCAAGCAGATCCAAAAAGAAATGTTTGGGTAAATATCTACACTAGTAATGGATAAATTCTGGAAGGACGAAGAAGGTCTAATATAAGTAGCTATACTTGTATTAAGGGAAGGGCCTGAATGGCCGAGTGGGTAGCGCTCGGCCGCTCGATACCACAGGTTTCGAGTTCGAGGTCCCGGCGGTGCCATGGATATTTGTAGTGGTTCGGAATCCACTTTAAACCGTAGGTCCCCGGTCTAATAGGATCGTAGAGCGTTGCGGGGGCATTGTTAAGGCTCGTTCCCACCGAGGTGAGAGACGTGAAGATTCAAGAGGCAAGCGACAAAATTTTTCGACCCCTTCACAGCGAAACGTCAGAAATAGCATTACGCCTAGTGAAAAACCGCTTCGAGTTGAAAGTTGGGCAACTCCAAGCGGCGGACTGCAAACCGGTTTCAGGCGACCGCGGTGAGGCTAGTGATCGGTCAAATTTTTTTCGCTTGCATCTTCTCGCCTTTCAGTGAGCACGAGCCTTTACTCCGCGTCCGTGGCTTATCTTCAAGTTACACGCACCCCTGGGTAATGTAAAGTGAGTAACGTCTGTGCAGCGCTTGCCTTAAGGCATCCAAGACCAAGCTGTCTAAGTGTTTGCCAGCTGCATTAGAAAGAAAAAAAAAAACTTTTATTAAGGATGGGGAAATGATTGTCCGGAATTCAATTTATTAGAATTTTGGAGTTGTTAGAAGTAGAAGAACGGAGAACAGGTGTTTAGTAGTGAAAGCTCCTAGAATAATGCAGGAGGAAAAGAAGTTGTTGATGTATTGCTTCAAGCCATTCATTAATTGCTTAAGATTTAGGAAATTTATAGCACCTCAAGGAATAAAGAATCGATGGCGATCCTCACAGCATCCTTCACAGATTGTTAGTTCTGCCATTTTAAGTAAATACATCTTTTTTGGTAAATGAAATTCGTTGTCATTGTTAAGAAATGTCTAAATTACAAAAATATGAACATAATAAAAAATTTGAGTAACCCTGTTTTTTTGGTTCAAATGCTTCTTGCATTCCATTGAACAATGTTTGCATTTTATAAAGAATACAACAAAAGATGTTTTGATGATACGAGAGTACATTGGGTAAAGTGTTCCACTCCATCTGGTCAGAGGATTGTATAGTCAAGTTCTTTGCAAGAATCCAATTTTCTCGTTTAAAATTATTTTTATCATTAATATTGAATATTTGGGTTTTAATTGGAGGATATATTTTTTTAAATAACTATTCGAGTAAAGTTAAAGTTAAGATGAAATTTTTGATAAGATTTTAATAGATTCTCGGAAAGAACCTGCTTCTTTGGATGAAGCTTCAAATTAGCAAATGTAATGTCCTTAATCCTTTTTGTGTTTCTAAAGTGCGCTGATTAAATAGCTAATTAAGAAAGTAGTAATAGTAAATAAAATAGTGATAAGCTAGTAGGGATGTACGTCTTTATCTGCCAGTAGGCCTTGGTCTTGGTCCACCATGGGTCTGTTGCATAAATGAAGAAGAATGTTCTTTAGTAATAAAATCAGAACACGTTGCAGATGCAGCTTGAAGTTTTGATGAGAATGTCTATTCCTTC
>BPLR01003178.1:0-23652 GCA_021605095.1 Caerostris extrusa | reverse complement strand
GATTGAAAATAACAAAATAAGCAACACCTCACCACGTAATTTTCTTTACCGCAGCGAGATCGGTACATTAGATGCCACGTAATAAAATTGGGGTTTCTTAAAGCCAGGCGGTTGAAGGGAAATTATTAACTCACTTAAAAATTATCTATAAATATGGTTTTAATTAATGTATTTTGAGAGCTGAGGGAAATATAGTATTTGATAAATTTTAATATAAGCTTCGGGAAATTCACGCAAATTTTGCTGAGTCTTTTTAATTCATTTATTATAACTTAACATTTGGTAATTCTAATTTTACCATATGTACTTATAAGTAGCTGGTGATATTGCACTGAAGCTAACTTACTAAGAAATGGAAGGAGGAATTCTTCCTCTGAAGCCTGGCTGCATACATTCCACGATCATTGTTTTCAGAAACATGCGGACCAAATCGATGGTGATTTGGTGGCAGCACGCAGCAGAGTCCCAGCATGACAAATCAGGTTAACCAAAGCTGACAATAACTCGTCTGGATTACACCTTCTACAATAAACAAACTCAAGAAATATTGGCCCTGGAAAGGCTTTCACCAGAAAGTAATTGCCAAATTTTTGCCCTTCAGCATCTGTTTATTACCTTCCGGTAAATCAATTAAAAGAAACATTTCCAGGAATATAATAACCAATCATAGTTTCATTAGGGTTGGGTTGGTGTAACATCCTCATGACTATGTGGTAGACGTGCTCAGTTAGCGGCCGATTCAACCCAAGCTTTGATTACTTTGTAATAGTGTGATCGTCGTCATTGCTAAGCGCACGAAAAAGGAGTGCGGTGGCTATTTTTAGAGCATAATTTCGTTGCCCAGTGGTCCATGTACTTAATCGTCTTGTAAGACTCGACTTGTCTTCTTTTAGCCTCTATATATGCATACGCGTGTATGAGTAGCTAATATCCATCAAAGTGCGTAATAAACTCTTTTCTTAGAGAGAAAATGTTGGCGATATATTTCAGTGGTATTTCCTTCAGCTGCTTAAAATTGACAACATATCATAGATGTTAAAAAGGCGTCTACGTTTGGATTTCATTTTGATATTTTTAATTCTTGGCTACACCCTTTTTCGTCAGCTAGTGTCTACCAAGCAGAGTTGGGTGATGGTTGACTTGGTGGAAGAGTTTACTTTTATTGCTTCCTTGTTAAAGCCGACTCTACTACAAATTATCATATCATGGGTGATCTGGCCAAAAGTCAAGTAAAATCATTAACTTTTATTTCTACTGTTATATAGATAGATGTTAATAAATATAGATTTATTAAAAGAGAGATAGTCATATAAGAGCTGTCATTGCTACTGCATTATTTGGGCAGAATTCAGAATGAGATGATATAAATTTTTATTTTACATCATCATTCAGATGAAATCAGAAGATTATGTAAAGGGTGTCCCAAAATCTACGTAAACAATCTTGCTGGAATTTTGGGAACACCTATATATGATAAGGATAATAATTTGTTTTATCTTGACGTTTACATGTTTCACATTTAAATACATTTTCGAAACGACATATTTACTTATAACTTCATTTAAATTATTTTTTGTCCAAAAGTTCTTGTTCTTTAAAGGGATCTTTGTGCACCAAATAATAGAGGAATTTTTATGAGTTAAATATATGTGTTTAGTATCCAACTACATAAGGCTGGTAATAATATGGCAAACGGGAAAATCATTGAAATATTTATTTGAATATTACAAGTTTTCTATCCCTGATGAGGAAGACTGGATTTTCAAAAAAAGGTAAGAAAATTCAGACTTGATCCTTTCAGGAAAATTCTTACTTATATTCGTTGATCAAACTCAGAGGACTTTTCAAAAACAATTACAGCAGCTGACTGACACATATATATTCAATGCTCTTTTAATTTTAACAAATTAAAAGTTTAAGAAAGAAAGGATAGTAAATATGCTCAAAGCTAATTAAATATTTATTAAAAGCAAGAGCATAATGTCCTTACATTGTTACAAAATTTGTGATACATTTTGAAGCAGTTAAAATGCCTCTATTGTTGAATAAACACTAAAAACTTCATGCATTTCTAAAATGAAGGTAAAATATAGGAATAACTCTAAAGATCATTTCTAATATTATATAAATTTTTACCCTCCTGATCCAAATAGGTAAACATTATGTCAAGATGATTTACTAATTCAGTTGTTGGCACTGTATATAAACAATTGTTCACAAATAAACTAACATATATTTCGCTATAAGCTATTAGCAGGTGTTAAAAATGGTTCTTCAAAAATATCTTCATTTGATAACATAAAACATATCTTTAGCGCTAAGGATTTATGGCTACTCTTTTGCAAGCACTTTTAACTTCACTACATATTTTCTCTGTCGGGTCTCCAAAACTAAGGCTAACTATCAATTTTTCATGGGCTACTGCGAGTAAACCACCATCTTTAGAAAATTCTCTCCATTTCTAAGAGATTTTTCAATACGTATGAACTATATACTTCCATTTCCATGAAAAGAAAAAAAAAAGGCATAACGGTAAAAGCCTTCCCTCGCTTCGAACTTACCCAGCATTAAATGCCAATAAGTTTTGTAATCCATCATATTCGCGATGAATGTTCGGGATCTGGCAGCAGGGGTATCAACAATTCGCGCCCTCTACCTACTTTTATGGGAAGCGTTTTCGCCTGAAGGTCGGCCATAGTGAATTAAAGCTGTGACAGGGCTCAATTTTTTATCATTTCCGGTTTATTTTATTTTTCGCTTTTTGATCTTATAACCTCTCCCGATAGGAAGGGGAAAAAAACTTTCAATCCATTAACGATTAGTATTGAGAAGGTTTTTTGAAGGCTGCAATGGAAAACGTATTATATTTCTTTTCAATGTGTATCTTTTTACTGCAATGAAACGATCTTTCGTTTTCGTTTGAGTTAACTTATTTATTCAGCTCTGTTGAGTAAATATTTAGGAGAGATTGGTTTCCCGGGACATTTAAGTATACAAAAAAAATGAATGAAAGTTGGATTATCATCGAAATGCTATGACCCAAAATTTTCTTTTTTCTTACTCATTTTCCTTTGTGTGTAATAGTTTTCGAAAAGTTCTTATCAATGCCAAAAAGTCACAAAAGCTTTTGATTAAGAAATGATTTTGCATATTTTGTTTTTTGAGATTTGTTTGTTTTTAAAAAAAAAAGTAAAGTGTACGATTTCTTATTCTATTAAGCAATACTTTTATTGTCAAAAAATTTTTTCTTCTTTTGCAATTATTATGAACAAAGTCAAAAGACTAAAAATATTAAAATTCCTTAAACACAAAATTTAAAAAATTCTTTCTTCCAGATTTTTCTAAATGAAAAACTAAATTAAACGTTGATAGTTTACTTTAAATGTTATATTTATTTATTCACATACTTGAAGCCAATTAGGAATATTAGATATTACAGATCAAAAAACTCAATCATAATTTCTACTATTGAAATCTTTTCTGATTTGAAGGGAAAAAATGTTTTGTCCTATTCGTTAGGCCCTATTTAAAATTTATATATTGAGATGGCAAAAAAGTAATTGCAGTTTTCACCATTTAAGTACATAATAATGCAGAACATATTGTCTTGCCAATCCAATACATTGTATTTTTCTACATCATCAAAATAAAAATTAAAAAATAATTAAACATCCAAAAATAAAATTATATTATTAAATAATAATAATTAAATATTAAATTAATATTATGTCCCTTTTATCAAATCCATTTAAGTTAGTCTTTATTTGTGAAATTAATACTATTGTAGAAAGTATTTAAAAATAATTATTTTTCTTATTTATAATTATTTATTTTTAAATGTATTTCAAGTTTTAAGAAATTTTTTTTTTTCGGAAAAGAAATTGTATTTGAAAGATGCATAAATATAAAAATAAGTGTTCGTCTGGAAATCAGTAATAATATATTTGTATTTTCATATTATGGAATAGCCTGCAGTTAAATTTTTTATTCTTGACATTATTACAATCGGAAAAAAAAGAATTCAGTGTTGTCTTGATGACTCGAAGAAAGCTGTAAAGCGACAAATATCTGGAAAAAACAACCCATATACTTTCCTAACGAATATTATGGTTAAAATAATTTAACAGATATTATGGTTAAAATAATTTAACGAATATTATGGTTAAAATAATTTAACGAATATTATGTTTAAAATAATTTGGTGGAGTAGGCAGCTGTTTCGGAGATATGACATTCAAGCGATTAACAGAGCAACAAACATTTAAATCATAGTTTCCAACAAATCAATCCAATCTCAGTGTGAACGAAAGGGAACGTAGAAAGATGTTGTTTTTCATTTTGTAACCATACTTATTGGTTATTCGTTGGTAAGTTATGTTTTATTATGCCTCTAATATGACAACAGTAGTGTGAGTTTTATTACGGAATGATTGCCCCATACCATGACATCTAATAGTTCTATCATAAACTTGCTGTTTTTACATTGGTTAAAATCCCTATGACTACGATGTCCAAAGTAAATGAATCCACCGTAGACGGACGAAAGAACAAAAATGGATTACAATGACCCCTTCCTTTCCTCGGCTTTCAAGCCAATTAGCAGAAGAAAAATTTCTAGTCAGAGGTTATGCACGCTTCCCATATGCACGCAACCATAATACAAAGAATAAATGTCCATAGCATACCAACAAGTAACCTTGCGTGGGTACAATGTCATCTGCATGGAAGGAATTTCGAGGAAATTTTCAGGTAGTCATTTCTTCGCCTACATTAACTAAGTAGTAGTCTGGCATTGTAATGAAGCTTACCATGCTTGTTTCATAGAGACAGAAGTTGTGTTGTCCCATATTTGCAAGGCATTTTTGACGCCACTAACCAATAAAATCATCTTGCCCAATATACATCTCAATATATCTCACCCCATGATAGACAAGGTGCTCTATTTTAACTCGATGAATTAATCAGATTTTTCACCGATTAAATACGTATGGCATATTGTTTCATGGAAAGAGGCATGATACAATTTATCAGAGGACTAGAACAGATGAACTAAATATATCAAGAAAAATATTATTAAAAAATTGGAGCTTTATTGACTGCAGTAACTAGCATTTTCATTTAGATTATATTCTACCTAAACTGACAAATGTGATATTTATCGTTGATTATTATTATAGAAAAATCCATACGGATCTGTACAAATATTCAATATTCTAAATTTAAAAAACATTAAATTATTTCATCTTTCCCTTATATAGTAATTCTGAAAAATATGCAGCTGATCTCATGTTCATCATGATAATGCAATTTTAATGGCTAATAAGGAATTACATACGAAATGCTTCACATGTTTTTCTTTCTAATTTTAACAAATAGATAAAACCCATGAGCTGATTTCCGGAATGAACTAGTTATGATCAAGCTGTAATTTAACTAATAAATTATGCATGTTTTTATGATTTATCGTGATTTCGTTTATAAGCAATGTAATAAATAATCTTTACTAATAAATCTTGTATTCAAACTTTCTTTCATTAATATTTAATATTTATTGTAATAGAATTTTTTTAAATATATAAATGCAATAATTAAAATTATTTTTAAGTTCTAATAAAACATAGTACAATTTAAATTAAATTAAAAATTAATTATAAAAATTTAAAATGTAATTCATTATTCATTATGCCATGTAATTAAGAAAATATTTTAGTAAAATAGGCTAACTTTTAACTTGAAGTAATTTTTTGTTTCTGAAAATATAATTTTAACATACAAAAATTTAATTACTTTAAATTTTATTGTATTAATATGAATTTTAATAAATTTCCAAGCATTATAAATTATTAAATACTTCAGAGAAAATTAATTAAATAATATTAAATAATTAATTACTCTGAATAAATTTAATTTCTTTAAATAATATTAATTTCTTTTATAACTTATAATTTATTAAATAGGATTCCTTGAATAATAAATCTTGTCAAAGTATATTTTTTTGCATCAATATATATAAAAGAAGAATCTTCAATTTTATTTTTTGTCTTAAATCTCAGAAGCCATCCATATTAAGTTTATCGCAAATCCAATTATTATAAATAATTGAACTAATGCTGTATACAATATTAATTTATTATTAAAGGAAATATTGAATATTAAAGTTGTCAAAATTAATTTTTATTATCCTTGTAAATTAGGTTAGGAGTAATTGCACTTCTTTTCAAACGAACTTAATAAAATATTCAAGATATTTTGTCTTAAAATCCTATTTTGATTTGTTTTTAATATATTTAACGATGTTTTCTCTCACATAAGACAATCTATCAAACATAATATTAAAAAATTCCTAAATTTATTATGATTTATAATACTTTCCAAAACTACTTGTACATTTTTTATTTAATCTGTTTTGAAATTATAATAACGTAATTTAATCCATAATTTCGCTAAAAATCCATAATTTGATAAATTCAAGTGAAGGAACGTGATCAGATAAGATAGATGCATATCTGCCGTGGGCTGTATTACATAAAAGTTTTTGAAACATTTTTTAATCGAACTAAATGTTAATTCCAATCTTCAGCAAAAATAAAAATACAAAACCAAAAAGTTTTCCACTGTTACGCATTTCTTGAAATTGCATTACCTATTTTATTTTCATACAGTGAATAATTGTACTACGTAATCCGATTTAAATTGTCTTGTATTACAGACTACAGGAAAGAATTCCTGTTTCTCTGTGATATAAAATAAGATCCTAATTTTTCTATCTTAAGCTGCACTTGATATTATTATGGAACTTTTCTAAAATTGAAAAAACAAATTGTTTTTCATCAGTGGGTTACTTGGTTTATATATATATATATATATATATATATATATATATATATATATACTACAAACAACCCATTGACGGCCTTTGATGGCAGGGTATTTATTGTCTTCGAAGGGGGATGTAATTGCCTCCCATTTGCGTATCATATGATAAAATCCCCTGAAAATTCCACAAATGGCTTGACTTTCGATGAGATACATGTTATCACATGAGACACATGATATGACTATGATATCACAATAGAGTCGCATTATTTCTGAAAGCAGTGACTGCATCTAATGCCGACAGCGGATTCGAAGCTAAATTATCCTACATGCTATCTGCTAGTATTAACACTGCGCTACTTATAAACAAAAAAAAAAAAAATTATGTGCGATTTTTTTTACTCAAAAACTGTACTTTTCCTCGTGTTCCTTTAAATTCTCATACTTATTGATTTTAAAAATATATTTATTTATGAAAATATTTATTAATTAAATTATCACTGATTTTCAACGATTGGAATCATTAATTTATCACAAATAAAAATAATTTAAAGGATAAAATAATAAAAATAATCACAATTGAGTATCCCACTAACTTATAGTTCAAAGTCCTTTCTTCGACCTTTTTTAGCACTTCCACGAAATTTAAGAGATTTTCAGCACACTGTCAGCATGTTAACATAAATACAGCGTGACTATGGTGTGCGGTTAAGATACAAAAATAATTATATTGTAAATCAATTATTTAAAAATTCTGGCTGTAATTAAATCTATTAATTAATTATATAACCCAACTCTTAACAAAGTTTAAAAAATGCAGCAATATTTTGTACAAACCTGATTTTTGTTTTTTCCCATAGTTAGATTTTATTTCTTACAATCTCAAAACTGGAAGAATTCAGAATTCATTAAAGAATATATGCTACTTGAATTCAAAATTTTAAAATTTTTTTTTGTTCATGATATCCTTATTTTAATTTTTTATTTTGAAATTAATATTCCTTTATTATCTTAAAACAATCAAAGCTTAAATTTATAAAACAAATTGTTTTTGGATTTTTTGCAGTATTCTTTTCCATAATAATTTAACATAATTCTGAGTATTTTTGAGGGGCTTATACAAAAGTATTACTATTAACATATTTATACTTCACATCATTTTGATTTTAAACTTCACGCGTGTATCGTAATAAATTCTGACCTTTATAAAATGATATTGTATTAATACTGCTGTTACGCCGGTCAAGATGTCTTACAAGAAAATAAGGTAAAATTTCTAAAACGGAAAATTTAATATGTATTTTTTGAAAAGTACAGCAAGTAAATTTTCTTGAATACCATGTCAAGAAGTGGGCATAATACATACAATGAAAATTCATATAGTAACTTAAATAGAACTCAATACATATCTAAAGAACAAGCAGAACATTACTAAACTATATGGCAATGAATGTTTCAGTGCATTTTTAAGAACAACTAAACCTCCATGCAAAAAATTAATTAAAAATTTAACCGAAAAGGTAATTAAAGGCTATAAATAAAATAAATAAATAAAAAAAATTTAATTTAATTAATTAAAATTAAATCAGCATTTCTGGGGTGAAATTTAACTAATAATAATAATTGAAACCTCACAGTAAAGTTTATTGAGGAACAATTAGGTGTCTATTACACTTGCCTTGAAGGATAACTACAAATTAAACATAATTATTTTTAAATTCATTTTTAAAACAAAGTTTTAAAAATTTAAATTTGATAACACCAAATAAAAAAAAAAGAAAGTGGTAAAAAGAATGGAAAATGGCAGGTTTGATAAGCAAGTACTTCATAGCTGGAGAGAAAACAAAGTGGGAATCACACCTGACCAAGAAAGATCAAAATTCAATCCGCTACTTTGTTCGTCACAAATGTTAAAATAAAATATATTCCATTTTAAAGGCAAAATAAATGTATGCGAAAACTAACTTTCAAAACCCACTTTCATTCACAAACTGAATCCCAAAACTCGTTTCTTAAACTTATGAAAAATATGATTCCGTAAACAGCCTCGTTTTAATACCAAAGTGGAACTCCTCAATGCATACCTTGCTAGTACCTGTTAAATAAAGCTAATTTCGATCGCATTGGCTAACCTCCACTCTCTTAATGCCAACGAAAAGCGTATGCCGAGAAAAAGATAAAAACAAGCCTTCTAAGCGTCGGATCTAATATCGCCGGAATCTCTTAGTATCCTTCATATGTGTCGGTGTAAAAGATTCTGAATCCATTTCTTTGGTCCTGCTGGTGATGAAAATCACCAGCTACACATACGGCTACTATAGGAAGCAATTCCTTACTTTGGTGATTATGCAGATTCCTTTCCAAGGATCGATATGAAATAGTCAATGGTGAGCAGCAGCGTTGAAAATCGCGCTTTTCTCCCGTAATGGTTAGGGCCTTCCTGCATTGTTATTTTGCATTTTATTGATGAATTCTATTGAGGATTGACGTTGGAAAACCCAATTTCTGAGCAAATGCTCGCACAGAGATTGATTTCCAAAAAGGGGTGAAGGGGTGGGGATAAATGCATTGAAGGAAAGCGCATTTAACGGCGCCTGCACTGTTTAGATTGAGGGAAATTTCACATTTTTTTCGCTTTTCCCCGCACATGCCGATTTCGCCAGGGATAATTCGCCCTCTGAAATCATCTTCAGGATATTAGAGATTTCGCTAGAGAATATATGGCTGAGAATTATTTTTTGTACTACTCTCTCTGAAGTCGGTTTAAATAATGTGAATTGGGAGAAAGTTTTCTATATTAAACAAAAATGAGATCTAGATTGAATTCTTGAACTGGATAGTATATGTGATAGGCATGTGTGTTATGTAAAATACATTTTTTTTTTTTTTTTTTTAACTTAGGATTCTCTCTAGTTTTCATTAGTTGAAGCTATTAAATTATGACGCATAGTATATGAATGATTCATTAGAAATCTACTGAATTTGCTTTTAAACAGATTTTGAGAATCTTCTAAATGTGTTTAAATTAAACATTTTTAATAAAATAAAAAATGGAAGTAATGGATAAAGTATCAAGAGATAAATGAAGAAATGCAATTAATTTGGAGAATCGCCTAAATGTGTCTAATGAAAACCTTTTTTAAAAAATGGAAAAAATAAACGGAAAGTATAAATAAAACATTTTTTAATAAAAAATGTAATATCAAAAGATAAATGAAGAAATGCAATTAATTTATAGAATCGTCTAAATGTATCTAATGAAAACATTTTTAATAAAAAATGGAATAATATCAAGAGATAAACGAAGAAATGCAATTCATTTGGAGAATCGTCTAAATAAAAAACATTTTTTAATAAAAATAGAGTAATATCAAGAGATAAATGAAGAAATGCAATTAATTTGGAGAATCGTCTAAATGTGTCTAATGAAAACTTTTTTAAATAAGAAATGGTGTTATATCAAGAGATAAATGAAGAAATGCAATTAATTTGGTGAATAGTCTAAATGTGTTTAATGAAAACTTTTTTTAAATAAAAAATAGAGAAATATCAAGAGATAAATGAAGAAATGCAATTAATTTATAGAATCGTCTAAATGTGTTTAATGAAAACATTTTTTAATAAAAAATAGAGTAATAAGAAATCAAAAGATAAAATGAAAAAATGCAATAAATAATTTGGAGAATCGTCTAAATCTGTCTAATGAAAACTTTTTTAAAAAATGGTGTTAAGAAAAATGAAGTGCAATTAATTTGGTGATCAAGAAAAAACATTTTTTAAAAAAAATGAAGAAATGCAATTAATTTGGAGAATTGTCTTTTTTTAAATGTGGTGTTATATCTAATGAAAAATGCAATTAATTTGGAGAATTGTCTAAATAATGAAAACTTTTTAAATAAAAAGGAGTAAAAAGGATAAATGAAGTAATATCAAATGAGATAAAAATGGTGTTATATCGAAGAAATGCAATTAATTTGGAGAATTGTCTAAATGTGTCTAATGAAAACTTTTTTAAATAAAAAAAAGGGTGTAATATTAAGAGATAAATGAAAAGTGTAATGTTGGAAGTGAGATGCATTTTTATGCATATATCGTTAATATATGACCTTGCATCTCCAATCAGATTTACAAAAATTGTGGGGTTTTGAATAATTAAATGTGTTTACGTAATGCAAATATTATTGCCTTATGGAATAAATCTTTTGATACACCAGATATCATTTTTTTCATATTTAATTCAATAAAAATACAATAATTTAATTTTTATTTTTTTACATGCGCTATAGAACGGTAAACTTTGCTCAAGTTTTAACAATATTTTCTTCCACTAAAATTAAATAAATTTAGCAAACGAAATCTAGAACCATTTTCAATAATATTTAATAATCATTAAATAGAATTATTTAGCAACAAAAACTGACTAAATCATGATGTGAAATTAAAGCAGAAGGTGATTGACAACAGTGTGTTAAAACAGTAAGATTGATGAGATTTTTACAACATAAATTTATTAAAGGCAGACACTTTACTTGACCAAACTGAAAGACTGCCTGAAAGTTCAAATCCACATTCTTGGGAGGTGTTCGTTCAAGATTGTGGTAACAAATTGTGTGTGCAGTGAAATCTCTCTTTTCCTTGATGCATACTGGGAAACGCTGAAATGTTTTACATGTGTACCATTGCAACACTGAATAACCAAGTCAACGTGGCAGGAATTTGAAAACAATAATTGTTTTAAAAAAACAAATTTTGAAGCTAATAGTCAAGATTTAATTATATAAAATTATATATTTAGAAATCCATTTTATTGTACCTTTAAAATATTTTTATTTCAAACTTGTATTTATTTCGAAAATAGAACTTACTTTTTCCACTTGAGTTTTCAAAATTAGAACACAATTTAACATTTAACGTTTTAAAAATACAGCAGGAATTTTTGCGTGTTCATATTTTTATCTCAATGCTGATAACTGCATTATTTTATATTGGGTATATAATTAATCCCTTTCTAGTTTATTTAGAGAACCTTTATTAAGTTGATTATTTATTCGTTTCTTTTAAAAATAGTTTTAAAATAATCTATTTTTACCAAGATAAATTACTCTAATAATTGAATGAAAAATTCATGGTGCATTATTAATAAGTTTAAAATAAATATAATTGTTTATTTCTAAGCGTTACTTTTACTAAATAAATTAAAATTATTTTTAAATTTCAATCCATTTAATTTATTTTCTCATTATTTTCAATTAATTTTCTTTACGCAATATCTGTAAACTGAATTACATATATAAGTGTAGTTTCCGTTAATTAAAAGATTCAGTTATTAAAAGATTGATTATGCAAAGTGATAAACACACTTTATAAATTAAATTTTTATCTCTAAGCATATTCTTTCACTTAACTTCTTATAATCCTCTTTTTATAATTCCTTAAATTTATCTTAATTAGATAAATAACTGATGTTTATTTAATTATAAAGTCATACAAAATGCTTTCATCATTTATTCATGTAAGAGATTTAGACAATAACCAAATTAATTAGAATTTATAAAAAAATTCATTAGCTATTGTTTAACCAGAAAAAAATCCCAGACTCTATTTATTTGGCAGAAGATTATAACTTAATATTTTACGAAATAGTTAAATTATTAACAAAAATTATTTTAAAACATTTTTACCATAAAATAATTAATTTTAAAATGTGGAAAAAAAGCTTTTATATATTTAAAATCCTTATTAAAAAATTAAATGATTTAGATTTACAAAGGAAAAAAAGGTTCAGGTTTAAAAGTTAGAAGGTCGTTACAAATACCCATTTGCCTTTTAGAGAACTAAATAATCGACTAATAATATTAATTTATTTCAGTAATATTGATACTTCAATTAATATTTTATCTGCGATTTTGAATGTCGTAAATGTAATTTAATCATAAAAAGGATAAGGATTAATAAAAATAATTTTATTCAGGTTTAAAAGTTGGAAGGGCCTTACAGATACCCATTTGCCTTTTAGAGAACTAAATAATACTATAAATTAACTGCAATAACACGTTATTTAAGCATTCAGTACTTCTTCAACAATTAGGCACTCGATCACCAGACGACGAGCCTTGAACTTACAATGATCGAACGGTGGTCTCGAACACCAACACTTATTACAAAAACTGTTACTTATAATATTATCCTCTTCCAATAACTTACGTATAGCTTGAACCACTTAATCAACAGATATTAGCCCTCTGATAGCGTTTATGGTTTTTTACCTTCGAATGGGCCATGGATTATATTCCCAATATATATTTCCTATTATTTTCAGTTAAACATAAATCATAACGGACAAAAAAGATTCTGAATTGAAGATTGCCATAACTTTAAATCTCAGAAAATTGTTTACATAAAGAATAACCAAAAGTTGTATAAATAGTACTATTACGTATTTTTGCCAACTGAACTGCCTCTACAAATTTGCAAATATTAAAAAAACAAATTATAATTGATTTAATCGCACTAATTATGAAAAACTCCTAGACATCTAGTCCCACTTAAGTATTCAGTTTTTGTTGATCCTTAGAATATCGGTTACTCCTTCGGGACTTAAACATAGACAAGAAATGTCTGGAAATTAATATCAACAGAGGAACTCGACCACATAGCTGAGTAGATGACAGCTTAGGAACGGATTACTTCCCTTGATCCATATTCAGCACTGGGTGCTTAGATATTTCACGCTTGGAGAAAGAATGTGCTGTTAATATTAAGAATGTTATAAAGAGTAAGAATTTGGAAATAAAAAGTCGAAAATTTCTTTTGATAGGTTTTATTATGAGATTCGAAACATTCATTTAATATTATAAGATGTATAAATTTTAGTGATTTTGCTTCGGAAATACTTTTCTAATTTATTATAGATAAATCTATGAATATAAAGAACCTATGATAAAAAATCTCAGAAATACACTCATGTCCATAAATTAAGGATAATTCAGAATCACACAGAAATTGAACTCTAAAATAAAAATTTCACCTGTAGAATTATCACACACATCTTGAAGAAGAATATGCAAATTACAGGAGACCACCAGATGGCGCGGATAGTACGTCACAATGACGAGAGTGTAAGAGAGGGGTATATAAGGAATGGTGGCAAAGAAGTAAAATTGTTCACAAGCGCTTTAAAAGCCTTTCAGTGCAATAACCGCATAGTTATGGCACAAAGGAAGCATTTGGATGATTTTTTACGTGGTAGAATTATCGGACGACCGGAATGTGGACGTACCCAGCTGGAAGTATCCGAGGAACTTGGAATCGAGAGTGTCATCTCCAGGCTTTGGCAACGATTCCAAGATGATGGTAATGTGAGTAGATGTTACAGCACAGGTCGCCCCGAGTTACAACGCCGAATGAGGACCGCTATTTAGCAGTTACTGCCAAAAGAAACAGACGGAACACAGCATCAGACCTGTCTCGTCAGCTCTCTTCAGCTACCGGTACGACAGTTTCAAGGCAGACCGTGTACAGACGCTTAGGGCACATTGGTCTATATGCTCGTAGGCCTGTCAGATGTGTTCCACTTACCGCAACTCACTGTCGCCTGCGATTAACCTGGAGTAGAGAGCATGCATTGTGGACACCGCAACAGTGGTTTTGTGTGATGTTTTCCGACGAGTCCAGGTTTAGTTTGCAGTCTGATTCTCGCCGGACTTTCATATGGAGAGCGCCAGGCACCCGTTATTACCAAGAGAACACCATTGAACGACATCGTTACGGTGGTGCAGGATGGCTCGTTTGGGGAGGAATTATTCTTGGTTCCAGAACTCCTGCATGTTTGTAATGATGACAGGCCAGGGATGTCATTCTGGAACAACATGTACGTTTGTTTCTGGGCGCCATGGGTGCTGAATTTCTTGGATGACAACGCCCGTCCAGAACTGGAATATCACAAGGATTGGGGAGCATACCATCGGACTTAAACCAATAGAGCATATGTAGGGATATGCCATCAACCCCCTCCCACCTAACCATGTTATGAGTGGTGTAATATTCCCCAAGATCAGATTTTTTGATACTCAGCATGCCTAGGCGTTGTATTTTGCATTGGGAGACATTCCATACTCAATAGCCATGTAAAAATAGGTGCTTTTGAAATTTGCTTGAGTAAAAATCGCAATTTTTTTAATTATGTCAAACATATAGCATCTTTTTTGCTCTTTACCTTTGTTTAATAAATAGACTTTTCAAATAAGTCAAATTTGTTTTGCTTTTGTCTCTTTTCTTTGCCTGAACTTCATTATCTTTAATTTATGGACATGAGTGTAGATGAAAGTACACAAGTAATTTCTTCAGAAGTTTTTTTCAAAAATCATCTGCTATCAATTGTTTCAAGTCTAAAGTAATCAATATTTTTTAGAATCTGTATTTGGTTAAAACAGTTTTTAAGATGATCTGATATTTAAATATACAGAATAAATAAATTAATATTTTTAGAAACTTTTTATTTCATAACATAATTTTTCAGAAAAGAATAATAAAAATCAAAGTTCTTTATTTAATGTAAAATATTTATTTCTGTCAAAATAGAATACATGACAGAAATTTAAATATCTTTTATAATATATCTTTGCAATTCAGAAGCATATATAATAATTTTTAAAATAGTCTCATTGTCTTCAAATATTATTTTGATGCTGGGCACTTGATACATTAATTTACCTTTGATAGAAAATTGTAAAAAAGGGTACACTACAAAAACCTTCTAAACAATAATCGTCATCATTATCAGTGGAGCAACAGCCCCATGGAAGACCAAGGCCGTCTACCTACTGGCTGATTTCGAGACAAGATGTTGTCTTTTTACTGGGTAGGGTTGTCAGCACTACACTATACAGTCGTATTAAACCGGGACCTACGATTTAAAGTTGATTCCAAGCCACTACAAACATCATGGCACCACCGGGATTCGAACCTTGAACCTGTTGCACTGAGCACCAGAGCGCTTGTCACTCGGCCATCAGACACATTATTGCGAGTATTAATTATTATATCATTAATTATTATTATATATTATGATTATATTATTAATTATGATATATTATTATATTATGATTATATTATTAATTATGATATATTATTATATTATGATTATATTATTAATTATGATATATTATTATATTATGATTATATTATTAATTATGAAATATTATTATATTATGATTATATTATTAATTATGAAATATTATTATATTATGATTGTATTATTAATTATGATATATTATTATATTATGATTATATTATTAATTATGATATTATCACAATAATGTGATTATTATCATTAACCACATTATTTTGATAATATCCGAATATCACTCCATAAACTTTTAACAAACTATGAAATTCAATGTAAAAAGTTTTTGAAATTAAAAATTATAGTATTGCGATCTGAGATGAAACTTTTCTGTAGACTACCGTGAATTTGACAATGAAGTGAAATCTTATAAATTTTGTTTGGCAATGGTGCAATAAAAAAAAATTAATTTAACACCTACTTCTGCCTCACTCGAGACTCAGTAATTACATGGGCTGCTAATTGCAGGCGGCTCAAATTCAAATAATCTAGCAACATTCAACAAGCAATGCTTTCAAGAATTGCGAAACTCGGTGCCAATTGTGACTCTCAATAAATGAAAAAAAGATAGAAATGCTACCCAAGAGGTATTTCTAAGATCAATTAGCTTACATTTGTGTTACAAGTGAGAAAATTTGGAAAATTCACAGACAGTAAAGCATGTTACGTAACTCCATTTGCACTATTTTGAGTAGTGCAAATTAAAATAACAGGAATTAAACTCATATCCTTCAATCCAATTTTCGTCGATATTGATAACTGATCAGGCATGATTGGATCCTTTACAAAAAATAATTTTTAAGAAAGTTTGTTTAAATAGTAAATATTATTAAAAACAGAGATATCTCGATGTATTTCTCGTTACAATGAATTGATATTAAGATTTCACCATGCAAATAGAAATCCCAAACAAGTATATTAAACTCCAGTTTGATTTATGGTGCAGTGCGAGGTGCAGTCCCTCTGTGTGTAACGAATTATTCCGATAACCATCGCAGCAGTAATGTTTCCGACTTGCAAAAGTGAGCTGAGGTGAGCTGTTATCCGCAATCTGTCGATACATCTATATCGCAACGTAGACTGCGATGCAAGGCAGACATTTTTTTTTCTTTCGGTTCGGTGGGTTAGATCGTTACATTTTTCGCCTCGGAATGGGCGACAGATCGTTATATTTCATCTCGATAAAACTGGTATCGTTCTGAGAATATTGATCCATTGAATTCTTAGTTTTCAGAAGAATGCACCATTGTTTTGAATCTTTATTCATTATTTGCGGAAATAGGATTGCAGAAGACACTTATCTTACGTATTTCTTAAGCAAGGATGACGAGAGTGAATGACATAATTAATTGTTAAGACATTGTTTAAGATTTAATAGTTTACATTACCTGTAGAAATCAATGGAAATGTTAATAAATGTATACGGTTTTACACTGAAGGCCACAATGAAATGATCCATTGAATTCTTAGTTTTCAGAAGAATGCACCATTGTTTTGAATCTTCATTCATTATTTGCGGAAATAGGATTGCAGAAGACACTTAGCTTACGTATTTCTTAAGCAAAGAATGACGAGAGTGAGTGACATAATTAATTGTTAAGACATTGTTTAAGATTTAATAGTTTATATTACCTGTAGAATTCAATGTGAATGTTAATAAATGTATACGGTTTTACACTGAAGGCCACAATGAATGATCGATTGAATTCTTGTTTTCAGAAGAATGCACCATTGTTTTGAAGCTTTATTCATTATTTGCGGAAATAGGATTGCAGAAGGACACTTATCTTACGTATTTCTTAAGCAAAGAATGGCGAGAGTGAGTGACATAATTAATTGTTAAGACATTGTTTAAGATTTAATAGCTTATATTACCTGTAGAATTCGATGGCAATATTAATAAATGTGTACGGTTTTACACTGAGGGACAAAATGAAAGTTTTCAGAAGAATGCACCATTGTTTTGAAACTTTATTCATTATTTGCGGAAATAGGATTGCGGAAGACACTTTGCTTATGTATTTTTAAGCAAAGAATGACAAAAGTGTTAGTGACATATTAATTGTTAAGACATTGCTTAAGATTTAAGTAGTTTATATTAACTGTCAAATTCAATGGAAATGTCAATAAATGTATATGGTTTTACACTGAGTGACCATATTATATACCTGAATTGCATGATTTTTCTATAAGAAAACTTTATAATTGATATTTCTGATTTTTGACAAATGTTCTGCGGTAGAGAATCGCCATTACAGCTTTGAGTTTAATTCTTGTCTTCGCCAAAGAATGTGCCAACTTTGGAAGAATTCTTTACAAAAATATTTATGTCTCGTGAAAAACAAAATTTGACATTTTCTACATAAAGATTATTCAGAAAAAATTGTGCTTGTTTAAAGTTTTTAAGCAATTTCATAGGATAAGAATCAGCTTATTCCTTCTTTTTGAGGATTAAAAAATTAATAATACTTAAATAATTTTAAAAATTCAAGAACGTTTTTCAAAAATATCACCAAACCATCTAAATTAATCTCATTAATTTATTTAGAAGAAATGCCATCCAAGATTATTATATTTTCAAAAAGATTATAAATGAAATTTAATTTTAAAATTATGCAATTATTTTCTACTCATGACTAATTTCTTGCATTATAAGAGATAGTGAAATTGTGTCGTTCCCCATAAGAATAACATGCAATTAGTCATAATAATTTCGATAGTGTATAGTTATGAAATAGAAATATCAAATCTTCCAAATAAATCTTATTAACTTATTTAGAAGAAATATTTTCAAAGATTAACATGTTCTCAGAAAGAATATAAATGAAATTTAATCTTAAAATCATGCAATTATTTTCTACTCATAATTGATTTCTCGCATTGTGAGGGACAGTGAAATTGTGTTGTTCACCACAAGAATAACATGCAAGTGGTCATAATAATTTAGACAGTGTATAGTTATGAAATAGTAATGTGCCTTAAGACTACATTTTCTAGAAATTGTTTTCAGAAAAAAATTTCCAGCTTTTTCACCTCTCAGTATAAAAATTTCTAATTTTTAGAATTATCTATCACGTAAATTCATATTTTTTATAAAAGTAAAAACCTACATGCTAATCAATTATTTTATGATTTTCATATTTCCAGTAACTGTTTTAATTCCTTTGTAATCATAATAATTTTACAATGGAAATATAGTAACCTTGATTTGTAAAAATGAAAAATTATTGTACCAAGAAAAAGTTGTTTTTGTTTAAAATTAAAAGCCATTTCATTGAATAAGAAGCAAATTATTATATTATTTTTGATTGTTTAAAAAATTAATAATAATACCAAAAAAGAAATATTTATAAATAAATGCTTTTGAATTACAATAGAGAAAACATAAATGCATTTTATTCTTTTCTATTAATATCGGAAGTTTTGAAAATTTATGTTGTACAGCGTCTTATTATTTACAATAAGTAGTTGCAGATGATGAATTAAACTCATATCAATATCTTTTTTTAGAGAATTGTATATCATATAGCATTGTAATATGTTTGAAAAACAATTTCGAAATACTACTTTACTAATACTATTAAGTAATACTTTTTGTAATAAAATATTTATATTTATATTTATTTTAATTTTTACATAATGGAAACTAAACTCTGAGAAAAAAATTATATTAAATGAGTTGATTACTTTCTTATTCAATTAATTTTTATGCATTTCTAAGTTAATCTCATTAAATTTTTCGATTTGAATTAATTGAAATCGCAATTCTTAAAGATATAATAGAACTTTTTTTAATTAAGGGCATGCATTAAATTTCAGAATGTCATTTAATGAAATTGAATGCACACCTTAAGAGTTATTTAAAAATAATTAAATAACTTCGAGATTTTTGTTTATTTGAAATCTAGTGATATAGCACTAAATTATCTTTTTTTTTTTTTTCATTCAAATAGAAAATTTTCAATTATATAATTCTGATAATAAGTTACTTAATATAATTAGCTTTTTAATCGTCAGACACATATTTCTTTTTTGAAAATAGTTTTGAAAAGTTAGTTATTTCTCTCAATGAAAATGATTTAAATGTATCAAAGGAAAATTATCTGGGTTTTTCTTTCTCATATGAGAGAATTAAATAATTGGCAATTTTTAAATACGTTACTTTATTAGATAAGATTGATAACATAGTAACTGGCTTAATATTAATTAAAATCAACTGTATAATTTAAATACTTAACAGCTTAATGAGAATTATTTTCTTCTCGTAGATTTTAGGTTATAGCTTTTAACAATCTTGAGATTAGTTTTTATTTCAAATGATTATTTAAGTCTAATGTTCAATTATTCTTTTTACATACATAAAATATTAAATTATATAATCGAATGTAAAGAATTATTTGCCAAACATTAAATAAAATATTTTGGTAAATGTCTTAACAATCAAGTTAAAATTAAGGCTTTATTTGTTCAGTAGCACCTTCAAATTTCCCAGTATGTATTTTTAAGAATAAAAAAATATATTGACTAAGAATAAAAAATACATATCTTTATGCATAATTTAAATTGGACGCATTACAATTTCGTTAATGGGGGTTTCATTTTGTTTGAATTTGCTTTACTACAAAAAAATCAATTTATTAAATAATTAACAAATTTACTTTTATAATTTATTTGAGTGTTGATTATTGATTATATAAGCTTTTGATTTGCGGAAAATAAACTTACCGTAAGATATAACATTTTATGTCTGTTAGACTTTTATATGCATACAAATACACTCAGGAGAGATAAACTATTTAATTATAACTATTTACTCTTACATATTATTCTCCTGAATAATTACAGTTTCTATCATATTGTAAAAATTCAAATATGTATAGAAAATAACCGTATAATCTTAATGAGAAATTTCGAAACTTCCCGATGGTTGATGGAATTTTGTCGGTATAAATAATAACAAAATTAATTTAGATGGTAGTAGACAAGAGTAAAAGACTATAAGATAACTATTATAAAGACAAAAAGACTATAAGATAAAAAAAAGACTATATAAAGATGTAAGACTATACAAAGATGAAAGAAAATAAGGCTTTAAGACTAAGAATAAAAAAAAAAAAAAAAAAGTATGCTAGCAACTTTTTAATTATGTGGTATTCATTTATGTATCATCATTATTTTTTAATCCTCCAAAATAATATACTGTGGGGAGAGGTCTCTCATTCTATGAAAATGTTCTAATTATTATCGAAGACACTTTTTTTCTGATAAATCGATTTATAGAAAAATGCCATTTTTGTTTTTCTACTCTACGTTAATACTTTTTATTACGTATTTTTTCAAACCTTACACATTTTTTGATAAAGTCAAGAAGTTAATGTAGAATTTAAATCATTTAATAAAACTCAAAAGAAGAAATTACAGCTTTTCCAATAAAAAATAATATGCAATATATATAATAATTTGAAGTCGCAGTATATAGTATGAAGTTCACTAAAAACTCTCTTTCTCTCTATTTGCGTATATATTCGCCTGTCCTTCCTATCTACCAATCAATCATTCAAGAAAGCATTATCATAATTTTCATGACTGACTTTAAATATCATGGTAAACTTTTTATATTCCAATCATTTTTTAATATTGAATTGCTAAGTTTATTTCATTTTATATTAATAATATACGTGTGTCACTAAAAAAAAGTTAGAATTCTTTTTGTATTTTGTTTATTCGTAGAAACAAATTGATCTATAGAATTTTTCTTTCGTTTGAAATCAGGTATGTAGCAAATTCAGCGTTACCCAGAGTGCACTACGAACAGTATGCTAAATTACATTCGCATTTTGCTACCGCAATTTAGGAACAGCACCATCAACAACGGCATCTGAAGGGTGCTCTCACTCTCCTAAAGCCCAACGAAATATTTTTCCATCCTCCAGATTTATTTTATCATCCCCACTTGTCCATCCCACGAAAATGTTCAATTCAGTATCAATTGTCGAATTTTGAACCAGGTTCCCTGAGTTCGAAAGCACAACCCATCGTCCAAAAGACTATTCCAATTCAAGCTACTTTAATGAAAATTAATAATAACTTAATGGGACTTACAAATTAACAGTGCAATATTTGAGAATTCCTCTTATGTTAAATCAGTGTAACATATTCTAATCTAAGGATTTGTTAAAAATCATAAAAGTAAAAATTCCTTACTTATATACTTCAAAATATGTAAGTTTAAACCTTACCTATAAGCTATTCCTTTTTAACTTTGACTTCGTAATATAAAGTACAGTTGAGAAAAAAGAACAATTTGCACCAGCTTAATTATACTTAGTCCAAAAAATACATCAAGATACTTAAAAATCAATTTGCTAAATGCAGCTACTTTTTTTCTTCTTAAGATAATTCTTTTAATAAACTCTTATAAAATTGCAATCTTGAGAAGGAAATTTATATAGAAAAGCAAAAAAAAAAATATCACTTAAATATTAATTTTATGTATTGTTATTGTTCAGCTCAAAAATACAGATATTTGAGAATATAATATTCAACTTCTGTTCTTGTACTGAAAAAAAAAGCATGATTTCCTTCAAAGACAGTTATTGTTTATTGCAATGTATATATTGCAATGAATTTTTAGGACATAATCAATGAAATATGCAGCTCCAATATTTTTCACACTCCTGCAAATCAGTGGAAAAATCTCATCAAGAAGTCAATATAAATATTTTCAATACTCTGAAATTTATTTCACCAGCATCTTCCAATGAAAGAAAATCTTAATCATTTCACAAGAAACATTCTTTTTCATGAGAATAGCGCCCTTTTCTCTTTCTGAAAACAATATATGTCACTTGCAAAAATTAAACTCTTCCAATTAGTCTGCTCGCCTAGTCAACGCCAGAGCTTAGTCCTAGCTGAATTTAATGCCGCGGCAAGAGTTTATTTCTTTGACCAACAGGCGTTATCTGACTGTCCCAGGAAAGAGCTGGCCCCAGAAAGACACAACTGTACGTAATCCCGACCTCGAACACATAAATATGACACAAAAACGGCCATAGCTGACAAGAATACCTTCTCTTCTATGACATAGTAATAGTATACGAAGGAGGAAATTCCTTATAATAAGAACCTTTTTTTTTCTTACGTCATTTTGGTTTCAGGAAAAATTGTGGATTTTCTTGGCGAGTGGAATCCATATTTCCTCACATCAGAGGTATATAATGTGATGAAAAGGTTAGCAACATGCAGAGAATATTCGCTAAGGAGGTTTCTGGGCTTAATTATTGAATTGGAGTTAATAAATTTGGAATGTACGTACCAATATGCAACACACTATTTCCGAAAACACTTTTTTTTTCTTTATTTTCATCATATGTGATGCGATTCTTCTATTAAGTTTTTAATAAAAATGAATTACTTTTTTGTAAAAATCAAAATTCATTTTCTCAATGCTTATTTAAACGTATATTGAAATCCTTGTTTCGTTATTTTTGATCACGGAACATGTCTAGACAGATGAAAAGCATGTTAGATTTCCTAACTGAGGGGGAATTCAGTTCAAAATTAGACAGGCGAAACGAAAATTTTCTTATCTATGTCTACTGTTTTGTAATGTGTTCAAAACGCTATGTAAATTAGAATAAAATGAATTACTTTTTTGGTTTATTGTTGTCAATGAAATATGCAGTTCCGATTTTATATTACACTTCTTCCCA
>BPLR01003177.1:0-16245 GCA_021605095.1 Caerostris extrusa | reverse complement strand
TCATATTATTCAATCTTTCATTATCCCTGTATAATTTTTCGTATGCCCTAAGGGGCGGGCAGCTTTTTTTCTCGATTATCCCTGCTATAAAATACCATCGAAGAAAAGCTAATAAATATAATAAGTAATGAGGAATTTTTTTGGAACTGTCTCCGAATTGATGCAAAAGCAGAGCTGTCAAAGGAATTAATGAAAACTTTAAATGTATAAGGATGATTCATAATTCATGTTCAATCTACAACTTTTGTTGCCATGAAATCAATAGATCTTTCTTTAATTGATTTTTTATTTAAGATTACTTTTTATTCGCTATGGAAAGTTGAAAACAACTTTTCGTGCACAAAGCCCTGCCTCACTTTAATTTCTAATTAACAAAAATCTGATTACAATTTACAAAAAAATCTGATTTCAAAATTGTTAAATGCTTGTCACGATATTCTTGAATTGTCCTGTTGAAATGTGATAGTAAGGCAAGCCTTGAAAGTAAGGTAAGACAACAGGCTGCAAAAATCTCAAAAATATAGTGCAAATGGTTGTTCAATGCCTCAGCAATGATGTTAGTGGGATGCGAGAATAAAATCCAATTTCGCTGTAAATCATGCTAGACCAGGGGTCGGCAACCTTTTTGAGTCGGAAGAGCCAAAAATGGCAATTTACAAATTTCAAAGTTTTTAAAGAGCCACAAATTTTTTTCTTGCCAACAATAAATAACAGGTGGGCTGAAAAAGTTCGTAAAAGCTGACACATAGATGGCGCTACTAGTATTAACCATATAATTTTTAGTTAGCACTAACCTTCAAAAGACACGTGTATAAATTTGATAGCATTTGCTCTATTAGTATGTAAGTTATAGAATTTTTAATTAAGTTATAGCATCTTTAGTGTTCATCGCGTGCAATCTACTCGGTTGACTGTCGATTGGACTCGGTGTGAAATGATGGAGCCATGTTTCATCCATTGTCACATATCGACGCAAAACTTCGGGTTTATTACGATTGAACAGCTCAAACACTGCTTAGAATCATCAATTGGTTGTTGTTTTATTGTCGATTGTGATCCTCGCTCGGCACCCACTTTGAACAGAGCTTTTGCATATTCTAATATTCCTTCACGATATGTCCAACACGTTCCTTTTGATATGTTTATGGTCTCAGCTATCTCAATCCACAGTGTGCATCGTCCTCGGTGCTCCATTTCTCGCCTCGTTTAAATTTAGCAAACCACTTCTCTACGGTTGATTTTTCTGGTGCAAAGTCCGAATAATGTTTATCAAGACAAGCCTTGGCTTCAATAGTACTTTTTTTCGCCAAAAAGCAATGCTTTATTTACATATGAAATTCACGCTTTATCCATTTTTTTTTCAAACTAACTAAAAGTTGCATCATTAAAAAGGCTATAAATCACATACTAATAGTTAAACAGCCGTCAAATTTATACACGTGTCTTTTGAAGGCTGGGCTAACTAAAACTCATATGAATTTAAATACTAGGTAGCTCCTGATTTAATAATACTAGCCCACTTTGTTAGTACTCATAAATAAAGTTTTTTGATAAAAAAAATCTATTTATTCATAAAAAAAAACATATCTATTTATTCATTATATCATTCTATTTATTCATTATTAGATAATTACTTATTATTTAAGTAAAAAATTAAAACAATTATACATTTACTTAAAACACTACTTGTATACTTCTAATAATAAACAACTGAACAAATTCAATGGGAGTGATGGCTTTGCGTGGTTATTCAAGTAGAAAATTTAAACTTTTACTAAACAATATGATTGTACTTAAAATAAAAAAAAAACAATAACATACAGTTTGGATAAATTTGGCTCATACACTTGTTGCTTTAAGTTTCAAACACGACTCTAAATTTTCATTTGTTAGTTGGCTTCTTACTTTTACTTTAATTATATTCATGCAAGAGAACGCTTGCTCTCGCACGAATATGTCGATCCGAAGATAGTCACCACTCAAATGCCAACTTCTTACACCCTCACTGTAACAACCTGGAAGACTATTCCATGCATCGAATAGCCTCAAGTGCCTCAACTCGCGGCATTTCTTTTAAAGTTGTCCACTTTTGTTGGGTTACGTACATACATTTCTGGACTTCAACTTTCTTTTCAACTCTGTAAATTTTTTCCACTCCACAAAGCTTTACTTTTTTCAATCGATCAATTGTATTCTAGAGATCCATTATCAATTCCTAAATGGCTCAATGTGGATTCCGTTACTATGTAAAAGCTGAGAGGATTTTACTATGAAATGCTAGAGTGGTTTTGTTGGTTTTGAATTGCTCGAATCTATCCAGCAAATTCATCTTTAAATTTTTTATAACTGTGTTGGAAGTACCTCGTGTCAACAGTTGCATTAGTTTTATCACGATATTGCTTTTTTAGAAATTGAAATGAAGTAATATACCGCTCTGAATATCTTCTCTGCCAAAAGAATTAATTTTTCTTCAAAACAAACCGCAATTCTTCTACCAAAATATATGTCTTCTTTTGTTTCCTTTCCTTGTAGTTTTTAGATTCAGCCTCACTAATTTTCGCTGTGATATCCACCACAAGTAAAATTTTTGCAACCATTTGCTGTTCTCTAACTCAGGGTGATTATTGTCTTTTTTATTTAGAAATATTATTGCATTCAAGCACAAAAGCAAAAACGTTTCAACACCTTACCTTTGAAGAGGCATCACTTTATTGTGAAGAAGGAGGTCGGAATACTGAGTCTCCATTTCGTTAAAGAATTCTTTAAACTGACGATGGTAGAGTGCTTTTTGACAAGATGCTGTTAACAATCTTGATTACCAAATTCATGACCTCAACTATTTCAGCCGGAAATGTTTGGGCACAAAGCGCTTCTTGGTGTATTATGCAGTGAAACATAAGAATTTCGTGGTTTATTTTGCTCTGAAGAATCGTTGTTGCCCCCTTTATTTTTTTCCCTGTCATACTTCTGGCTCCATCAGTTGCTATTGAAACGATTTTATTTAAATCGATCTTATAGTCATCAAGGCATTTTTGCACGGCATTCGCTATATCTTCCCGTCTAGTTTGTCCCGAGAGCGGTAGCAATCCTAGAAGTTCTTCTTTGGACCTTGGGAAGACATATGCCTGACAAAAGGGCAACTTGTGCCGTGTCTTTTATGTCGCAAGACCTTTCATCTATAGCCAGTGATAAGGCAGAGGTAAGTTGAATATCTTCCACCTGCAAATATGATACATTTTAAGATATTTTAGCTATTCTATCTTGTACTGTTTTAGCGGATAGTGGCAAATCGTTGATTTTTTTAAGATTTCTGGTTTGTTTTTGAAATCACGAAACAGTTCTTCAGATTCCTCATTAATCAATTCAGAACGATTTTAAATTAATTCAGATTGATTTTAACGATTTAAATCAATTCAGAACGATAAAATAAATAATATTTGCGTATGGAACTAAAGAGCCGCAGGTTGCCGACCCCTGTGCTAGACGGTGGACCGGTATTGAAACACATAGTGCGAGAGTTACGCAACCTCTTGCCACGGTGTCATCAGACTCGAAAATGACCATCGTGACGTTGTAGGCAGATTCACAATTTGTCTGAAAAGACAAAATTGTGTTATTCGTTTGTCAATGCGCAACATACATCGTACCATTGTAGATGCAAGTTTCTGTAGTCTAGATATCATTTCAGCATTGGACATATTGCTACAATTCTATTGTACTGCAAATGATATCGAATGGTACTTGGTGAGACAAAATGTTGTTCAGTGAGGAGTGCAGATCCTTTTTCCGTGGACTTATGTATCCTGATATTGTAGTGTGATCCATCAGTGCTATGCGTACAATATGCATATCCAGTCTGTCCTTACATGTAGCAATGTGATGAGGCTGCTGCAATCGTTTTCATCGGTCTATCTTGCATCCATTGATTGCCAGACAACATCACTTTTAGTTGATTAGATCCATCATGAGCACCAATTTCTATGAAGAATAATCCGCAATCTTTATAAATCATAATTATTCCTCTGTGAAACCCAGCATTGTGATTTATTGACCTCCGTATTTTTCTACAAGCATATTAAAGCTTCAGATGAAAAAAAAATCTATTATTTAAAAACAGCCTTCTGTTTATTCTTAATATAGTGCGTGAACTTGGCATTACAGGAACCCATAACTTGCTGAACCCATATATATATACATGACATGCCATTCTGATATTTTCATATACGCAAATTGCAAATTTCACGTCGAGAATTTATCCATGGGGTTACATTTTGATAGCTAACTTTATATATATATATATAATTTAACAATCTGTATCTATATTTATCTATATATCATATATATATATATATATATATATATATATATATATAATTTATGTACGTACCTTTTTAATTTAAATGTTTTTATAAAAGAAATTTGATTTAAGAGCAAAAAATTTCCTTTTTCAAAAAAAAAAAAAAAGAAGAAGAAGAAGAAAGAAAGCCTCCAGTTCTAGTTTCTATGTACATTTTTAATGAAATAAAAATAAAAACATGAGTTAAAAAAAAAATTCATAATGAATAATAATAATCATGAATAAGTTTAATTCTGTAATTCATGAATTAAAAAAATATATTGTATAGCGATGAATAAAAAGAATATATAACCAAATTAATGATACAGTTGTTTGAAGCAGCAAAATATATTCTTGTAAAATTGTATTGAATAAAATATTTTGTCTAAAAACGTAGGTTTGAGTAAATACCATTTAATAAATATATTATTTTATATAATAAACATGTTGCAAATAAATAAATATAAATTATATAATAAAGACAAAGTCTTGACTATATGTGAATAGAGTTTTAAGAATAGAAGCCAAGAATCAAATGATTGAGAGAAATGAATTTTTGTAATACATTAAGATATTGATAATTACCTAACTAAACGAAAGATACTTTAAATACTTTTGATAAAAAAATGTTATTAAAATAATAAATTAAAAACGCTTGATTAAACTATTACTATCTTTTATCGACATTAATTTCTTTTTAAATTTCAAATAAGATTTCATTCTTATATTTTTGCGTATAAATAAAACCAATGCTATATACTACATAAATTCCAAAACAAATTTACAATTTCGACATGAAGAAGTGAATATCAGAATTCAAGAATACCTCAGAAAATATTTATGCTAAAGATTTTGAAAGATAAAATTCTGAATTTTTCATACTTCAGTTAACTACTAAGAAAAACATTTTTTTTTTTTTTTTGATGTTTAAAAAAATCTAAGATAAAAAGGAGGCTTTTTTGTATGCATAAACGGTTTTCAATGTTTGTTCATTCCATTATATGACATTAATAAAAAGTGTCTTTAGTTCAAGCACGAAGAAAGACGCATACAAACAGCAATATCTATATCTAATATATAAAATTCTCGTGTCACAGTGTTTGTTGCCAAACTCCTCCGAAACGGCTCGACCGATTCTTATGAAAATTTTTTGTGCATATTTGGTAGGTCTGCGAATCGGTCGTAATCTATATTTTAAACCCCTAAGTGATAAGGGTGGTCCACCCCTAAATATTTTTAAAATTTCTTTGGCAAACCAATGTAGTGGCAACAATACCATTGAGTGTAGGCGCCAATCTTGCAACCCTGAATTTTCGCCAATTTCTTTAGGGTTGCAATACTGCAATTAGAGGAATTTGTAGCTTCATTTTTCGAACAATATAATGACTATTTTATTGCTATTTCGATAATTAATTGCAGAATTCTTATTTGCACTAATTTCATCGTTGGAGTAAAAAGTTTGTTTCCACCACAGACGAAAGATATACCACAATAAAAGAATGGCGCCGTGTCTCGATGCCTGTACTACATAACCGTAAAATTCTCATGTTCTGAATATTATTGTTTTATGTACTACTTTAAATTTTGTGAAAATTATATTGTATGAAATTTATATTATTTCTATGAGAAATAAATCAAATGTATGTAAGTATTACCTGATTTGATTATCAATATTTTTTTTTTATTTTCTAAATTTGAATTGGAATAAAATATATTGAATGAAAAGTTGTGAATCAAAACATTGAACTTTTCTATGCTTAAAGTTTGTCAACATGTGTTGTATTTGATTAAGAATTCTAAAATGAAATGTGATCTACAAGATAATATAATATAGACAATATAATTTTAAAGAAAAAGATGATGAATTTTCAAGGATTTTTTGAAAAGTGTGAAAATGAAGTAAACTCTGCAATTATTTGATATAATGATAACATTAAAATTTTATAAAAAGGTATTATAATAGTTGCAAGTTGAAAATCAAGGACATTTCATTTTAAAAACTTTTTGTTATTTGAAAAACAAAGAATTTGAGTTATAAATTTGAGTGATTTGAATATTGTCGAAGAAAAATTGATAAATGGTACTTTTTTAAGTTGGAAGTTATTTAAAGAAAACAAAACAAATAAATAAGTGTTTATATTAATAAAGGAGAATTTAAAGCTCAATTACATTTTTATGTATGTACATTTGATTTTATTTATATTTAAAAGTTGGTTTTAATTATTTCTTATTTGAATTTTTATGCATTTTGTATTCATTCAAAACATCACAATAAAAATATTTCTGTTCTAAATGATTTGAAACTTCATGTAAAAGTTTTCTTTAAATGTATGAAAGGAATAGAACATGGAAATTAACCTAAATTCATAAATTATTTTTATTTTAGTTTTTAAACTAAGAATTTTTGTAAATTTGTAAAAAAAAGTTTGTGTCGACAAACTTTAAGCATACAAAAAATGTATAAATAATTGAGATATAAATTTGAAAACAATATATTACCTACATAAGGATATTCCCAGCATAAAAATACTTGCAAAGGAAAAACTATTCATGTTTTATTTATTTTTGAATTATAAAATTTTGCAACAATATCACATTTTTTGCAATGTTTATCCATATTTTAAAAGAATAAATTGTATAAAAAGAATAGTTAAAGTTGATATTCTTATGTGAAATTCAAAGGTTTTGAATATATTTAATCACAACACTTGCAAAAAGGCTAAATATTTTAAATTCAGGTCATTTCATATTAAAAAGCCTTTGCAAATAGCAGGAAGTTGTAAAAAAAAGTTTGTCGAGCAAATTTTTAACTTTTTCAAAACAAAGCTCAGAAAATATTTACAGCTTTAAGGAAAACAAAACTATTTTTTTAATAAATAAGACTATGAAATTGATGATTCTATGGCCTTTTAATATATTTACAACATTTTTAAAAGTAATATATCTAATTAAAAGTTGTTTTTAGCTTTTTCAGAATGAATTTTTATGCTTTTTGTCTTCATGTGAAACACCATAACACAAGTAATTTTGATCCAAATGCTACAAAACTTTGTATTTATGTTTTTCATAAATGTTTACAGGGAATAGACATCTGAAATGATTATAGCTACATAAATATTTTTTATTTCAATTGTTAAACTTGGAATTACATGCAAATTTTGGAAGAATTTTGTGTCGACAGCATTTAAACTAGCACAAAATAATAAATAATAAAGATATAAATTTACCAGAGGTCTATACACTGTAAAATGTTAGTACAAACTTAGAAATTTAAAAAATATTCATTTGATTTCAGGTTTTGTAACAGTATCAATTTTTAATATTTTTTACCCTTATTTTAGCTTATAAAAATTAAAAAAATAATAATGAAATTTTTTTATGGTAAATCATTAGTTTTTAGATACATTCAATCCAAAATGTGTACAAAGATAAAAAATTTCAAAAAATTCCTTCGAAGGTGTTCGTGTACCTTAAACGATCGTTTGCATTTGTATTTTATTGTGAATTTTTTTTAGTCTTTTCTTATTATATCCCGATTTTATTTTAATTGTATTGTATTATTTCAATTATCATTTTCAGTAAAAGACCACCAAAAAAATCTAACCTCAGAATCCGTGTTTCTCCCATGGGCAGTTGTATGTTGCATGCTCACGTGTTCGAAAACCATCGAATTTATTTATTTCGACGAAAGACAGACTAACAAGAAATAGTGTTCATAGCTTAGTTCTTAGTTAAATGAAAGTAATGATTATTAAAAATTACATTACGTAAAATAATTATAAAAACAGTCTTAAAAATCAACATTATCTACCTCATTCATTAAATTAATAAAAATTAAACATTTTCTATTCGTTGAAACTTAATTTGATCTTTTCATCATTCTTTACCAATCACTTCCTTAACAATACCAATTATAGTATCTAATAATTGAACGAAATACAAGAAAGCCACAGCAACGCGTGGCCGGGTCTTCTAGTATATTTATATAAATGTATGCATGTATATACGTTTTTTCAATTTAATTTAAGAACTATAACATTTAACATTCTATTTTTTTTTCTCTGAAATTATTATTCCTTGTGTCTATCAGAAAATTTGCAAATAAATCTAATTAGTTTCTTGAATTAAACAAAAAATATTTTCTACCTCGCGCATTTGTCTGATGCTACCTGGTGACATATGTCGCTATCTGATGACTTAATTTAGAAACTTTATTTATTTTAAAATTAATTATTTCCAAAATTCAATTTTTTTAAATTTATACAATTGTGTTCTTTTTAAATATATTTTTTATATCTTTCAAAATATTCTATTATATGGGTTTATTTATATTTTCCTTCTAAAACTTTTTTTATTTATAAATAATCAATCACGATTATTTTGTCTTTTTACAATTTAACAAACTAGAATTCTCTATCGTTACCCGTATTTTGCATCTTCGAATGAGATTTTCTTTTGATTCCTTTTCATCTTCTTTTTTCTCCTAATAAAATTTATCAAACTAAAAAACGTCGAAATAGTAAAAATATCGAAAATCTTCTCGCGAACTATTTTTTTTTTTTTTTCAAAGTTGTTTGTTAAAAATAGAAATTTATACGAAATACAAAAATAAAGCTAGTTATAAATTTAAGATGATGGATATGCTCATGAACACTTTAAATCTATGAATGAAAACTAAAAATGTTTGGATTTTCTGTTAGGCAACACCGGGTCAGCTAAAAGGCGGTCCGCTAATTCGAAAAGAGGAAATAGTTGTAAGGTCAGCACTGGGGTCAGTAAAGTTATGAAGGTCATTCGTCTAGAAAACTACTTTTTATGCTGGCCTCAAATATTTCCTCTTCCTCGATAAATAACTATTATATTATTATATAAATTTATCGCTCTTTTAAATAATGTGATTATATTTTTGTTCGAACCATAAAATTCTACAGTTTATTTTCTCTTTTTTTGCTTGGCTCTTTAAATGTTTCCTGCTTTATTCCTATACAATGCCTTCTGAAGTAAAGTAAGTCTGTTTTTCATTGCATTCTTTCTCCTAAGAGACGAAATATAGGAAAATCAATAGCTGGCCAACGCCGGGCAAACAGCTAGTGTTTAATAAAATTAAGCGTTGTTTTATGATTCTAGAAAGTAAAAAATCTGGCTTGGTATGACTTGGTACTTTTGAGATGTATGCTTGCTGATGCTGCTTTATTTCAATTTATCCAAAAAGCTGTTTAAAATACTACAGATAACAGAATTTGATAAAAGTGAAAAAGAAACCTTTATAAAGGAACTAAAACTCAATATTCTTGAATTCATTGCTTATGACGGATTATAAATTCCATTTTAAAACAAAAGAATCGTTGATCTTACTTTCTAAACTTCTAAGAATCTGAATAAGATGACTAAATTTGAAAAAGAAAGAAATGGATAAAACTTCAGATCAAGTAGACCATAATATTTCAACAGTTGAACGATGATTAGTATATATGAAGTACAACTAGTACTTGAAATAAAAATGAAAAAGAAATAATAAGCCCAGACAGAAAAAGTGGGGTGCCCCATAGCTTGCAGGGTTACGAGAATTTTCGTCGAAATTGAAGTATCGTTTTTGTTTTATAATAGGCATCCTATGACATATCAAATAGTCCTGAGCAAGACAGAACTCTATATCCAAAAGTACTTTGGTTTGTCTCTTGATTCTATATATTTTATGCATTGAAATAAAAGGTGTTCGACTGTTTTCAGAATTGAAAAGTATCTGGATGATTAAGTTTAAATCTCATAAAGGTTTCTTGGATAACAGATTTAACTTGACAACATGATAATATATGCTCTTATTTTGAATTTTATAGTATTAAGTAGGAAAATCTTTTAAAATAAAAGTTGTAATATGTATAAGTTTCGAATTTTTAAAAGGTCCTTTTTATCATATTTTAGAAAAAAATTTCACAAGGCAGAGTTCTTACCATTAGATCACTGATTTTGTGCCCATGTTCTTTTAGTATGGGGTAGCCAATGTGTCAAACATTACAAAGATCAAGATATTGATGAGAGCTTCTTTATTTTATAAACGTCTAGAAGATACGACCCAGTGATGACCGGTTTTAATAAAACTATTTATTTTTTAAAAATTGAATTAAAAATATCACAGAAGAAAACAAAGAAATTAGAAAAAATTTTTCAAGAAATTATGCTGAACATAAAATCTTTAAGCACGAAATTCCATCATCTAAGGCGGCAAAAATGTTAATATAACCTAAATGGTACCCTTTACCATGGTAACATTTTAATATTACCAAGTTACAATTAAATTAATAGTTATAATTGTTATAATATTAGTAAGGATATTTGTAATATTCTGAGTTAATACAACAACAAAAATAAGTGGCAAAATGCATTATTGTTATATGATACTTTACTTCTGAATAACTGTTTAAAAATTTAGATAATTTTGAAATAAACAAAAAAATTTTAAAAATGGTGAAATCTGCTCGGCAGATTTCAACTTATCATGTGTAAGCATTCGAGAACGTATGAATAAACTCGGGAAAATGTCAATGTTTAATAATGCACGAGATATATGAAGCGATTGATTGGAATACTGCAAGTATGGCCAAATTCAATAGCCACATGAATGTAGCAATGTTGAATAGATCAAGAACTTCATGAAGAATGAATTGTTCAAGAATCTCTAAAAGAATAAACAAAAGTAAGATAAATGTCATCGTAAATGAAGAATGATGTATTCAAATTCTACAAGAAACTTTATCATATTCAATAGCCAAGTGAATATATAAAAGTTTGAAAATTCTAGATAAATGAAGTATTTCAAATTCTACAAGAAACACTACCACATTCAATAGCCAAAAGAATATATCAAAGTTTGAAAGTGCTAAGCATAATTGAAGTATTCCAAATTCTACAAGAAACGCCATCACATACAATACCCAAAAGAATATATCAAAGTTCGAAAATTCTAGGTGTAAATGAAGAAAGAAGTATTCCAAATAGAATAAGAAGCACTATACAGCTCAATAGGCACCGGAAAATGTCAAAAAGTGATAAATATGAAACTTCAAAAAGAAGGAATTGATCAACTCACTACGAGTACTTATAGCCATTGTATATAAATGTTTAAAATGTTTAAAATCCCAACCCAAAACATGAAAAGTGATTCAAAACCATAGTACAAAAACACTTCAAGCAAAAATCCAAATTCTCCAGAAAATTCCTGAAGATTAATGTTATTCATGAATCATTTCAAGAGTTACGGGTCCAAATTACCATTTTCCGCAAAATTTACAATGTAGTTTTATTTGCTTGGCCCTCATTTTCGAATAACGTCACGGACCCCTAACCAGGACAACATCATGTTCACATATGATAATATAAAATACATTACAAAAACAGAATTAAAAGGAAGTAAACACACAATAGGGCAAAAACCTTGAAGAAACTCTAATATAAGTTCATTTCTTATTGCACATAACTTTGAAATGTTATCAAATCTTTTATTTTCCACGTAAAGTGCGAAATATATATTATTTCTAAATATTAAAGCCATTAAATAAAATTTAATCAAAAAATTTCATCACAAAGAGAATTTGAAATTCTTTTAATTTAAAAAAAAAAAAAAATTGTTTTTGCATTCATTTCTAATTGATAATAGCAGCACCAAAAGAATAATACCGTTAGCAAAAATATACTAAATATTTAATCTATTTTGTAATAACAAAGCACAAATAAAAGGGAACAATAAAATAAAAAGAATTCAGAATGTAAGAAATAAATCTTTAAGCATCGACATGCTATTTATACATATTCTTAAATAAAAATTATTAAAATAATAACGAATATTTACTGCTTTGAAACAATTTAGTAGATATATTTTACCTTTTTGCATACAATTTTAATTTTAAGAACTAGTTAGTATTATTAAGAACAAATTCGTTAAAAACTCAATACAACATGACGAAAGGATGAATATCGCTTATTCAAAAGTTAGTATAATAATAGTTTAATATAATAAAAGTTTTTGAATTATTTATAAATAAAATTTATTAATAAATATATTATTGTATGCAAATTATATTTATTAATAAATGTCCATGAGTTTCAATAACTCTTAACTGTTTTTAACCGACTAATTTTTTGGTTATTTCAGTCCTTACTTTGTTCCATTCATCGTGTACTACAGATTTTAGTTCCTGCTTTCAGGAAATATTATGTTTCGAATTCAATTTTCAAGTTCTTGCTAACTATGCTATATCTGATTCAAATATGTTGACTAAAGGGGTATTTTAGTGATTTCCTTACGTTTGTTGAGGAACTATATTGGAGAAATCGTAAGCAATATGCTTAGGATTACTGGACTGTAAATAAACAATGCGCTTAGTATTACTCGATTATAAATAAGCAATGTGCTTAGTATTACTCGATTGTAAATAAGCAATGTGCTTAGCAATACTGATTGTAAATAAGCAATGTGCTTAAGATTACTCGACTGCAAATAAGATATATGCTTAATATTACTCGACTGTAAATAAGCAATGGCTCAATACTTGATTGTAAATACAATAAGATTAATATGCTTAGAATTGTTGAAGAATAACTCTCTGTAGACTAAATATTTTGACTTATTATTTTAAATTTTCATTTGAGAAATCAATATGCATTTGATGATTCATGATACCATCAATAAATTTGAACTTACCTTCTCCAGGGCACGCCCACAATCATAACTGTTTTTCATCATCTTTTTTCAAATAAGTTCTGTTCATAAAATTTTTCTTTCGATTTAATCCAAACTGTTATGCAACCACTAGCTCCAAATTTATTATGTTAGTTTTTATCAATCATTAAGCAAATACAACACAGTAAAAACATCTGTCATGTTTTGGGCAGAGAAATTCGGTATTCGATTTTTTCCCTAACAGAAGAATTTTTTCTTTTTACACGTCAAAGATATCCGGGAGATTGAATTATTCTTCGAATTTCTTCTGACTTATACATATCCCATAATAGTATCGCAATTTAGTAGCCTGTAACTGATTATCTTGAATTTTATTTAACTTTTAGGATATTGATTTGTTCCATTCCATGAGAAAGTTTTGTCGACTTCCTTGATTTTGATTTACAGCCAATTCTACGAATGCTTTTGATAGCGTTTTATGATAGAACAATTTTTACACAATTTTTTTAATAGTGTAATATTTTCTAATTTCAAATTGATAATTAATTCGTGAATTTCGAACAAAGTACACTAGCTGAATCGAGTCATGTTGATATTTCAATGAACATAAATAAAAACTGAGTAAAAACAAATGAGTTTGTAAGCAGCCGATTTTTTTAATATAAAGCAGACGATTTAAACTTCGTACGAAAAATATTTTTAAATTATTATGGGAATTAAAAAATGTCTATATGTTTATTTAAATAGTTGTCAGAAGTATTTGTGAAATTTATTTAGGCTTGAAAATATTCTTTTTAATTTTAATTTTTATTTTTATATTCTGAAATTTTTTGGAATTAATTAAAAAATGTCTTATCTGAAATAAATTGAAGACATTTTTATGTTGCCATTCGAATTTTTTAATTATTTCTATTGAAATAATAACGAGAATCACGTGCATGAAAACTTTTGTGAGACGCTACATTTAATTGCACAGTATTCTGAAACGAATAAAAAAAAGAAATTAATTAATTAATTAATAATTAAGAAATTAATTATTCCTCCAATTCAAGAATATTCTTACAACAAATACAAAATTAATCTTGTTCTCTGAAATATGCACAAATAATTTATTATGTCTAAACAAATGATAGCAGACGAGTTCTTAACTATTAGGTCATCAAATGCCAATTTAACTAAGACAACTTCAATTCTACTTTTCACGTTCGTTCTTTTTTAAAAAAATCTGAATTATTATGAATTGGTTGATGGGATTAGAAAATTACGAACTTTTAAAAAATTACTGATGTTTTTTTTTTTTTTTAATTATTTTTCCTCCATTTGAATGACATGATTGAAGATTTAAAGGAACTACAATTACATTCAAATTTGTTCTAGAACTTTCATTATTTTCGTTCAGAACAAAATAATCTTTTCTTCTAAGCCTAGTTTTAAATATATAGTTTATTAAAAATATTTTATGAAATAATTTACATTTTCTAATTTAAAAAAGAGTAATTTTAACAGTAAATTTCTTCAAATTCTGCCATCTTCAATTTCTTTTAAATTTCACATACGTAGCTGAAATTTTTTGAATGACTGATAAAAATATCGTTTGGCCATTCACAGACATTTTTTAAAAATGAATTAATAGTAAATAATTACATAAAAATTAAATTTTTTTGGCAAAATAGAAATAGGAGCCGCTGATTAGGCTTCAAAATTATTTTCGCCAAAGTGCGCCAAGAAAATTGTTGCTATTGTAAGTGAAGTGAATTGCAAACAGTGCAAGAAATTCGAATTACCACATTTGAAGATTGACGTTCAATTTGAACCATAAAAAGGCGCTGAACTCCAACGCCCCTATGCGATTTAACCAATTTTTTTACTAAGAATTTAATTTTTCAATTGATTAATAAATAACGTGGGCTATCAAGAAATGCAATGTTTATTTACCTGGTATTACTTGAAACTGTTGAGAAATTTTATTAAGAAATAGCCACACTTATTTGACTGTAGATAATTTTCTGCTTGAATTTTATACAAATCATTTACTATTTCACTTATTTATCGTAGATTTACTAAGAGATAGAAAATGAGCTCTAAATTATCAAAAAATCTTTTAAAATTTTTTCTTAACAACAAAATGCAAAAGGACTTCATCAGATTTTTGTACTATAACGCTACAGCTTAACTATGTATACTATATATATATATGAGAGATTGTTGTGAGATATGGTCAACAATGGCATCAAACTCGTGCGTCATCTTATGCAGCATTTTATAAGAACAAGATTGTTGGAGAAAATGTTCTTATAAATGCTGCATTATTTATTTTTGAGTTTGATAAACCATTGATCAGTTGGATGCAGCATGATTCCTGCACTGGAAAAGACATATAAATAAGCTTTTCTAGCATACTTCACAGCTTTTTTCTATGCTATCAAGGCCATCAAGTCAAGTCAATCAAGTTAAGTCAAGTTTTTATTCAAGTGGGGACCTAGGGGCATTTAAAGATGGTACTTCTTTTATTTATTAAATTATGCAATGATTGTACTATGAGATAGTTTCGTTTTTCCTGGTCTCTACGGGAATCCAAAAAGAAAAGTGCTGATCAAATAATCAAATCTGTTGAACAGTTTATCGTGAAACAGAGATAAATAAACAAACATCACACGAACTCTATACATATCGAGCAAATGATTTGAACCACAACTTCCATGTTGCGGTCACAGGTGTGGATGTGCCCATTGAAACAAACTTTCCCCATTAAGCCATAAGTACAAAAAATTGTTTTCTCTTCAATAGAAAGTCTATCAAACTCCAAAGAGATTTCATTTAAAGCAGCTTCCAAAATATCTTTTCAGTCCTGCGGTTTGATGTGAAAGTGTGTATTTGTCATAATGAATAAATTCATTCCTCGTAGACAGAAGTCGTTGTTCAAATCAACATCTTTGTATTGTTATGGAAGAATGTCAAAAAGTGAACAATATTTTGACGGTATTTTTAATTATTTATTGAAAAGATACAAGTGTATGATATAAAAATTAAATTGAAACGAGAGGCACTTTTCTGGTTTATTAGCGAAATCATTGGACTTAACAATGCTTTGGAATTTTATTTCTCTTAACAAATCCTTTTCTAAGGTCATGCCTTCAACGACAAACAGATTTAATCTTTCTTAATGCATAGAACTTTCATTCCTTTTTTATTCTTTTCACTCTAGGTAAAAGGACGTTCTCCCCTGCAATTA